>PVJA010032818.1:0-23844 GCA_004027025.1 Myocastor coypus
AAAAAAAAAAAAAAAAAAAAAAAAAAAAAAAAAAAAAAAAAAAAAAAAAAAAAAAAAAAAAAAAAAAAAAGACCAAAAAAAAAAAAAAGAGACAGAGTCTCACTGTGTGGCCCAGGTTGGCCCCAAACTCTCCCAAGTGCTGGGATTAGTGTGGTGGCATTTTACTACACCCAGCTGAAAGGTTTTTTTATTTTTACTTTTATTTTTTTATGGCCAGCTCAGCCTGCCCTGGGGGCGGGGCTGGTACAGCATGTGGTGCCAGGGATCGAACCGCAGTCCCTGCCGCCACCTAAGCTTTCCTAAGCAGGCGTTTTAGACCAATGAGCCATCCCGCCAGCCCCTGAAAGTGTTAATATATGTATTTTTTGACCTGGGGATCTCCAGATCCTCCTGCAGCAACCTTTTTAGTAGGTGGGGTGACAGGTGTGCACTGCCAGTGAAAGTATTTTAAAGGATGAGGTCAACTGGCTGCATTTTTTCTCAGCTCCTTTCCTATTAAAATGCTTTATTTCACTCATTTTGTAATCATATTTTTTTTTTTGTCTCTTTTTTTTTGAGACAGGGTCTCGCTATGCAGTTCAGGCTGGCCTTGAGCTCACTTTTGTAGCCCAGGCTGGTCTCGAACTTGCACCGATCCTCCTGCCTCAGCCTCCCGAGTGCTGGGATTACAGGCGTGAGCCACCACACCCGGCGTGTAATCATATTTTGTAGGGCAGGCAATTCTGGGTGGTCATTTGCTCTCCTTTCAGCACTTTAATCTTCCTGCATTTCCTTCTGATTGGTATTAATTTGTATGAGCCTTGATTCTTTTCCTAATAGAGTGGCCCATGACTTCATTCCTGAAGGTTCTGGACCATTTGTCACTCTGCCTGGATTGGGTTGTAGTTTTGTAGACCTTAATAACAGGGCGTAGCAATAGTAGGAGATGCCCTACGGTGTCTCCTGCATTCCAAGCATTTTATTCCCTTCTTCCTTTATGGAGGAACAGTCCAGTTGCTCCTTGATAATCTGGATCAATCACCCTTCCCACTAGTTTGGCCAGGAAAACCCAAAATGTCCAACAGGAATTATTAGCTTCAAGTTCAGTGGTGTCTCTGTTGTGCTTCCCAGCAAAACCCCTGCCCCAACTAAGACTTCTTGGCCAGCAGAATGTAAGACTGTGGGATTCAGAAGCAGCAATACTGCAAGTGCATCACAGGGCTAATGGTGAGTGGAATCATGCCTGATGCCACTTCCTGATTCCCCCCGCCCCCTTTTTTCTTTTACTTTTTTTTTTTTTTTTTTGTCTTTTTGAGACAGGGTCTGGCTATGCAGTTGACGCTGGTCCTGAGCTCACTTTTGTAGCCCAGGCTGGTCTTGAACTCGCACCGATCCTCCTGCCTCAGCCTCCCGAGTGCTGGGATTACAGGCGTGCGCCACCACGCCCGGCCCTTTTTTCTCTTAAAGAAAGGAATTTAGAGACTAAATTTCACAGGCTGGCCTCAAACTTGAGCCAGCCACCTTAGCCTCCTCTTAAGAAGCTGGGATTACAGATGTGTGTCCCCTCACCAAACTGGAGAGGGGATTTGCCTTCTATAAAGAGTAGAAAACATGACCCCATATTTTCAGCAAAAGCAGCAAACCTGACAGGAAATTAATGAACAAGGCCTGCAGTTCTGCTGCGCTCTGGTCCTGGTACTGGTTGGGCCAAGTGGCAGTCCACACTCATCTACATCCTTTATCAGCTGAGACATTCTCACTGGGTCCCTGCGTGGTGTCCAAGGAGTTCCACCAAATAAGAGATAGGGACCTCTACTCGGCTGGTTCATCATGTTCTTGACTGATCACAGAAAAAGAATTTCAGGACATGTCAATAAGAGACGTAAGTCCACAGTATCAGGCAAAGCTGAAGAAACTCACATTCAGAGAAATTACAGTGCAGGACCTCAGGAAGAAGCATACTAAGGTCTGGGGTTCGGAGATATATCTGTGTTAGAGACCTAAAAAACGTTCTTTGAATCCTTTCAATCTTTTTCTTAATCTTACAGTCAGGTTCTAGTCCTTTGTTAATTTATGGATTTAGAGTATCATTAAGGGGGCCAGAAAGATAGCTCAGTATACTAAACCTCTGCTTGCTGGCGCTAGCTCTGGCCCTGCCTCCTGGGTACACTGAGCCAGCCACAGTGTCCAGGTGTGGTGGCATATGCCTATAATATCTGCACTGGGGAGGCTGAAGATAGGATCACCATGAATCTGATCTTAGTAGTGAGACCCTGTACTAAATACACACACACAAAAAAAGTGTCATTAAGCGATTTGGGTGTAAAGGCCCTGGAGAAATAAGCCCTGTAGCACAATCCTAAGAGGTACTTATGTGGAGCATAGGCAAGGATAATCTCTGGCAGCCTTGTGCCCTGAAGCTGAAACTTTCTGTTTTGTTTTGAGATGTTATCTTACTATATAGTTCAGACTGGCCTCAACCTCATGGCAAGCTTCCTGCCTCAGAGTTAGGAATGTTGGGATTACAGGTGTGCACAACCACACCTGGCTTAGTTGCAGCTTTCTTTTTTTTTTTTTTTTTTTGAGACAGGGTCTCACTATGCAGTTCAGGTTAGCCTTGAGCTCACTTTTGTAGCCCAGGCTGGTCTCGAACTCACACCGATCCTCCTGCCTCAGCCTCCTGAGTGCTGGGATTACAGGCGTGAGCCACCACACCCGGTGCAGCTTTCTTAAAAATATAATTTTAATATTACAATTTTCCCTGTCCCCCCCCCCTTTTTTTTTAAAGGTAAGGTCTCCCTATGCAGTTCAGGCTGGCCTTGAACTCACTTTGTAGCCTAGGTTGGTCTTAAAGGGAATCCTCCTGAGTCTGGGCACAGTGGCGCACGCCTGTGGTCCCAGCATTAGGGAGGCAGACATCAGGAGGATCACTACCAATCCGGGCTGTGTGGTGAGACCCTGCATGGAAAAAAAGCCTCAGCTACCCAAGCGCTGGGATTACAAGTGCAGGTCACCATATTTGACACCCTTGTCTCCTTCCTACCTATTTTTATTCTACTTTACTCTTACTTCTTCAAATTTCTCCAAAGTCACCTCTCAGTTTTCAGTCCAATAAATACATTAAAAAGTTTTAATCTATATATTTATTATTTACTGGATTCTCTCTCTCTCTCTCTCTCTCTCTCTTTCTCTCTCTCTCTCTCTCTCTCTTTCTCTCTCTCTCTCTTTTTGAGACAGGGTCTTGTTATGTACTTCAGGCTGGCCTTGAGCTTACTTTGTAGCCCAGGCTGGTCTCACACTAGCAATGATCTTCCTGCCTCAGCCTCTTGAGCGCTGGGATTATAAGTGTGCAGTTTATGTTTCTTGCTTTGGGTCTCTGGTTGGCTCTTAGTGGGTCTGACACACCCATGTCAAACTTTGAAACTTCATCCCTGTTCATTACATCTTTTTGTTTTAGAAGGTACTGAGTTACTATATAGGGCTGAGGAAATTTCTACAGATTGGGGCAATGACAATAATTAGTTTGGTTGAAGAGGTAGGGCGAGGCCAGGCCCAGGTTTGGAAGATTTCATGGAGATTCTTGAGATTCTGTTACCTTTGTTTCTTTAACTTTTTTTTCTTTTTTTGGACTGGGAATTAGTACTGGAATTAAATCTTGTGCTTGCCAGACAGGCACTGTGCTATTAAGCTATATCCTGTGGCTAGAACTTTGCTTCTTTGGAATGATTTATGTAGCTTTTGGTTTCAATAGTTGTGTTGTATCTTTTTTTTTTTTTTTTTTTTTTAAGTATCAGGGATTAAATTCAGGACTCTGCACTTGTCAGGCAAGTGCCTATTCTACTGAGCTATCTCCCCAGCCCTGTGTTGTAAATGATGAACATAGTTTATGCCTGTTGTCTTGGCAGGATACTTTTGTCCATTCTTCCCTCCCTAATTCTTTTTGCTTCTTAAAACTTTTTGCTCTGGGGGCTGGGGAGATAGCTCCAAGGCACAAGTGCCTGCTAGGCAAGTGCAAGGTTGTGAGTTTGAACCCCAGTCCTGAAAAAAAAAAAAAACTTTTTGCTCTGGTAGACTTTCCTGGCTCTCCTCTTGGCTTGGTTTGGTTTTCTCTTGTTATGTATTATCTCTTTAATGTTACCTACTCCTCTTCTGGGACGAGTGTTTCTGACATAACTGCACGTACTTTCAATCTTTTTTTTTTTTCTTGAAACTTTATTTATTTACATTATGGCTGACTCAGCCTGCCTGGGGGGTGGGGCTGGCACAGCATGTGGTGCTGGGGATTGAACTGTGGTCCTTGTGTTGTAGGCAGCTGAGTTAGATAGAAATAGTATAGGCAGTCAAACAGGGCCAGGCCCTCAAGGATGACATGGAAGACAAGGCCACCTTCCAACTAGAGACAGATACTCCTCCTCCGCCATGGGCCATATTTCAAGACAAGAGTAAACAGAAACAACTACATATTTCCCTAGGGATGGGCATCAGGGATTGATACTCTAAGTTGATATCAATCACCTTTAAAGATCCTGGAAAGAGTCACGAGCCCAAGCTCAATGGGTGAAGCTCTTGCCCTCTTGCTACGTGACTTGCCTTCCCATTGGATCCCGATGTTAATCAATTTTACCTGAGCAATGGTGCTTGTAATGTCATTGGTTGGACCATAGTCTTTGTCCCACCCCATACCCACCTAGGCAAGGTCCCACATCTTCTCCACAACCTTAGGCCTGCTTCACCGCATGACTGTCCTCTATAAAAACCCAGGAAGAAGACAACTTCCTGGGCAACTTGCTTGGGTTCCCTTCTGTCCCTCTTCCCAGACAAGCTTTCTCTCTCTTAATAAATCTATTCTGCTTATAACCTCCGTTTGTTCCTAAAATTTATTCTTCAGTTTTAGAGAACACGAACTCTTCAGGTTGGGGATTGTTTTCCCCTGCATCACCTGCAGTTGCCTAAGCTTGCCTAAACAGGTGCTTTAGACCATTGAGCTATCTCGCTGGCCCCCATACTTTCAATCTTAAGTCACAAGCTCTACCAGTTCTGGGAATTTTCTCTCAGTGTCAGAAACTTTTGCATAATGGATCTCAATATTTTCTTTTCCTTCTCATAGAGCTGCTCTTCCTTTGTGTTTTGGGGCCTAAAGTATGGTGCTCTTTGCTGAATCCTCCAAAGGAGAAACCCAACCCTCTCCTCCTGATTTACCATCAGCAGTGGATCACCAAGTCTGTAAAGTGCATCACTTTTGCAACCTTTTAAATCAGTGGTGCTGGGCATGGTGGCGCACTCCTGTAATCCCAGCACTTAGGAGGCTGAGGAAGGAGGATCTATGTGAGTTCGAGACCAGCCTGGGCTACAAAAGTGAGCTCAAGACCAGCCTGAAGCTGGGCGTGGTGGCTCACGCCTGTAATCCCAGCACTTGGGAGGCTGAGGCAGGAGGATTGGTGTGAGTTCGAGACCAGCCTGGGCTACAAAAGTGAGTGCAGGACCAGCCTCAACTGCATAGCAAGACCCTGTCTCAGAAAGACAAAAAAAAAAAAAAAAAGTGGTTCTCAAAGTTAAGATTGCAGACAGCCAGCAGTTGCACCTGAAAACTTATCAGAAGCTTACAATTTAGGGCCCCACTGCAGACCAGCTGGACCAGCAGCTGTGGGAGTGGGGTCAACAATCTGTTCCGAGATACCCTGAGGAAGGGCTTTCTGACACACACCACAGTCTGAGTACCACTGTTCTAAAGTAGTCATTGTTGACCCAAGGGATACAACACTGGGCTTCTGGAGGACCCCAAACACCAGTCACTGTAGCTAAAACTAAATCCATATATATATAGTTTTTCCCTCAGGAGAAAACTTTTTAAAATATTTTCAAATGGGTACTATAGTTTCCAGATTTGTGTCTACTAATTGTTTTCCATTATGGCCAGGAGACTGGGCGTGGTGGTCCACACCTTTAATCCCAGCACTTGGGGAGGCTGAAAACAGGAGGATTGCTATGAATCTGATCTGTCTAGTGAGACCCTGTAGACCATTTTCCTCTGTTCATTTAAACTCATTCACATATAGTTATGGTTATGGCTGGTGTCTAGATGTCCCCCAAGGCCACATGTAGGCACAGGAGGGGCTTTTGCAGTGGTGGCTGAATCTAATGTGCGTGATTATTCATGGCGCAATGCTAGCATCAGAGGTGGATGATTACTAAATCAGTCCACTGATTGGTTTGTCACCACCGTAATCCTGGTAGCCTAGATGTAACATAAGGGCCAGAAAGAGGCTTATCTTGTCCCTTATTGCTCTCTGCCCACCTTAAACTGTTTCTCCTTTGAGATGCCATGCCACCCTGCCACGATCCTCCTGTCTCAGCCTCCAGAGTGCTGGGATTACAGGCATGGACCACCATACCTGTCTCATCCCCATTAATTTCTTTTTTAAGCCAGGCATGATGGCACACACCTGTAATCCCAGCACTAGGGAGGCTGAGGCAGGAGGATCAGTGCGAGTTTGAGACCAGCCTGGGCTACAAAAGTGAGCTCAAGGACAGCCTGAACTGCATAGTGAGATCCTGTCTCAAAAAAGACACACACACAAAATTTTTTCCTTTTTAATATATTTAGTTCAAGGTTTTCAGGGTCTCACTACACAGATCAGACTTGTATAGGTTCTTCTATTTTCAGCCTCCCAAGCACTGGGATTATAGGTGTACACCCCCACGCCCAATCTCATTTGCCATCTCAGTGCACTCTCTGGGGCAGGGCTGGCTTGACATGCTGAGGTTTGAACCCTGGCTCCTGTGCTTAGGCAGGCACTTTAGTCCACTGAGCTATCTGGCCACCCCAAATCTCCATCAATTTTGGAGTGGCATTCACTTATTTTTCATTTTAAAATACCTCCTTAATGTTTGGCTTAATAGTAAATAGCCAGTCATGGTATCTGATAGTTTCTTAGAAAGTAGTTGTAATGCAGATTAAGTCTGAAACCATGTCAATGAACTTTCCCAGTTCTTCTACATTGAAATCTATCAGACACTTTTTTTTTTTTTTTGAGACAGGTTCTCACTATATAACTCAGGCTGGCCTTGAACTCATAGGAATCCTCCTGTCTCATCTCTTAAGTGCTGGATGCGCCTACCATGTTCAGTTTGTCAGTTCTATCTTATATTGAAACCTTTTATTTTATTTTTGCAGTACTGGGGATTGAATTCAGGACCATGTGCTTGCCAGGCAAACACTTATTCTGTTGAGCTATCTCCCAGCTGAAACCCTTTTTGACTTTGCAGTAACAGCATGTTAGTGTTTTGTAAAATAACTGGTTACACAACTATAGAAATGGTCTAATATACATATTAAAGAAACAGTAGGACTACTTCAGCCTTGCCTAGGCAGTTCAGTGACACCTGTTTCAAAAACATAAGAAGGGTTTGGGATGTAACTGGGTGTGGAGGCCCTAGGTTTAATCTTCAGTATTGAAAGCAAACAAACAAGAAACAAAACAAAAACCAAAAGCCAGTATTTTGGGGGTGAAGTTTCAAAACCACCATGTAAGTGCTTTTACTAGAAATAACTCTTCTATCTGGGTATGCAGCAGTAAATTCTATTTTCCACACCTACCCCATTCGATACAATTATTTAAAAAATCTTGACTTAGAAATCTTAAATTTGGTGTGAGCACACAGAGATGAACAAAGTACAACCATTACTAGCTTGGCAATACTGCCGTGGTTCCTGCTCTAATGGATTAGTTTATTGATTCTTAGCTCAAAGATCCACAAAATGCAAAAGGCCAACAAACTCGTGGAACTGTACTATTCAATGGTCTTGACCTTCAGCGCCCACTCAAAGCTCCTGGAGAACCCGGGGATCCACAAATGGCATTTGGGGAATCGCTTCTCTGGTGTCGCTGTCGCCTCTCATTCGTTTGCAAGTGGACCATTAGGTTTTGTGTCCCACCTATGGCTTCCATGTGCGTTTGGTACCTAACAGTAACTGCTAATACCTCCAGAAGAATGCATTAGACGTTATAAGCAGTGATTGCAGATCGCGTCCTTCCTTAATAAAACCCACATTTTGCGAAAAAATTCCAAGGTCTTGGCAATTAAGACTCAGGGCGATTTTTACACACTGGTGAGGCGCGGGAGCCGCCCCTTGCTTGACACCGCACTGCCCTTTGCTACAGCATCGCTCCGCGACACGCGCGCGTCACGCGGCCGCCTGCCCCCCAGCCTGCTCCGAAGACTACCACGCCACCGAGAGTCCTGAACTTGACCAAGGTTGGGGGTTGAACTCCTGTCCCTGACAAATACAGACAAAAAAATAAAAAGCCCAGGCGGCGGACCCCTGGAGCTGGCGAGCAGAGACCTACGCCGCGAGACGCCGGCCGGTTGCCGGGGCGACGCTTCCGGCTGGCGCGCGCAGCCCCGGAGCAGCGGAGTTGGGCCATGGGTGGCTAGACCTGCCCGGCGCTTGCATTCGCCCGCGGGAGCGCGCTCGCGGCCGCGCGTCCTCCGCTCTCCGGGCTCCGTCGTTGACGCGTCGTAGACGTTGGGGAGCGGGAAGGCGGCGGCGGTGGCGGCGGCGGCGAACGGGTTCGGGCTCGGGATGAACAGCGGCGGCGGCTTCGGTTTGGGTTTAGGCTTCGGCCTTACCCCGACGGCGGTAATTCAGGTGACGAATCTATCGTCGGCGGTGACCAGCGAACAGATGCGAACGCTTTTTTCCTTCCTAGGAGAAATCGAGGAGCTGCGGCTCTACCCCCCCGAGTGAGTGCTAACCTCTGCTGGGGGAGGGGCGCGGGCGCCATAGGGATCCGGAGAGCGGGGGCGGGGGCGGTGCAGCGGCGCCGTCACGTGACCGCCGGGTTTCCCTTGGTGCCCATGTTTGATGAGGGCACGGGGCTCGCCGGCCGAAGTCCAGCTCTCGCTGTCCTCGGCGGTCAAGTTTCCGGGTTAATCCCGGCCCCGAGCCCTCCCGGTAACTCGGAGAGGCTTCGCTTGCCGCGCCTCTGGCTCCGCGGCCGCCGCCCGGTTTGGAATTGGGCCCCTTTCTGCCCGTTTTTCCCTGAATGTAAGATGGCCGCAGGTGGGCCCGGAGTAGACCTCATGGCTAACGCCTGCTCGCGTTCGTGCTCGCTGAAGATCGCGGGGCCCGCGCCTGAGCACCTGCCTAGGTCCGGAGGCCTTCACGTCAGGCTGTTAGCGCTGACTAGGAAGCCTGCAGCTGAAGACGAGATGCAGTTAGGGCTGAGTTGGCTTTGCAGAGGGGTCCCAGAAATTCAGAGTCTTTTTGATTGATCTCACCCAGCCCACCCACGTTAACCCTTTCTATTCGCACTTCGGCAAACAGATTAAGTTTTCTTACGGGAAGGTCACACCGTTCCCAGGCTTTCAAAAAAAAAAAAAAAAAAAAAAATATATATATATATATATATATATATATATATATGTATATATCAGTGGAAGATTATCGCAGCTCTGTATGCACTTGTAAAATCCAGATCTTAGCTGGCGTTCACAGGTCTTGTCTATATTTTGAAATGGTAAATTCACAGTATTATCTAATTAGAAAATTCCTAAGGGATTTGCAGGTTCTGTACATTATTGCACAAACTTAGTTTTTGTGGCAGGAGGTAAGTCTTAGGACACTTAAGTTCTGTGTTGTTCCTTAGTTGTATTAATTTTTTTTTTAAGGAGGAAGGAGTAGTTGTCCATTATTTTTGTTTTTTGAGGAAGGGTCTCCTGGGTCAGGCGGGCCTTGAACTCACTGTATATATAGTCCATCCAGGCTGCCCTGAAACTGACTGCAGTCCTGCTGCAGGTATGTTAACTACAATGCCTGGCCCATACTTTTCGTTTAAAGAACTGGACAGTTGACTAATTTGCCTTGTATCATACTGATGCAAATACATGTGTACTTTTTTTTTTTTTTTAAATCCGTAAATAGCACTACTCTATAAGTATTGGTAAAAGTTCGGTTAAGTGCTTTCTTTTTTTGTTACTTTTTGAGACATGGTCTTGTTGTGTAGTTTAGGCTGGACTTGAACTCTCAAGCCCAGGAAGGCCTTGAATTTGCCGCAGTTCTCCTACCTCAGCCTCCTGAGTGCTGGAATTGTCATGAAACATTTCATGCACATGGAAGAAGTTGAAAAAATGTATTGAGCAGTCATATTCCCAAATATGTGCATTTATTTGTTTCAGTTGATATTTTCCAAGTAGTTCCATTTTTTTTTATTTTTTGATACATGTTATCAGGGACCCTACTTAGTGGTATTCTCCTTTGATCTAGAACAGGCCCCTCAATTTATAAAAAAAAATCTTTCATGACAGCCAGGTATAATGGCACACTTGATCCCAGTACTCTGGGAGGCTGAGGCAGGAGGATTGCAGTTTCTAGCTCCCTATGTAGTTTAGGGAGCAACTCTACTCAGTAGTCCAGGTTGCCCTCAAACGTATGGGTGCCCCAGCGTTTCCAGTTTTGGATCTGGTATCTTAGGTGTAGGAGTCCCTTTTAGATCCTCATTATGATCTGAGAAGTCAGTATTTGTAATCCCAAAATTAACGTCATTGGAATCTCACCAAGGTAATTCCAGTCTACCACTTCCCATGCAACCCATGGCGAAAGTAAAGACACTAAAACATATTTATAACTATTGGGGAGTCAAGGGGCTCTAAGTCCAGCCACAAAGATGGTTCTCTGGAACAAAGAGTGATCCAAGGCCTCATCGGCTTTATTCGGTGGAGGAGTGGCTTGAGGAGGAATGACTGAGAATTGTGGGAGGTAGGTGAATACTGTGAGCTGAGCTAGGTGGGGGTCCAACATTTAAATCTGCCACTTGCAGAGGATATGCAGAGAGAGTAATCTGCATAAGACTATTTACATAGTATCTAATGTTTTGGGTAGTCTGGTGCTTCAGCTTTGATGTAATCTTTCAAGTCCCAGGAAGTCATAGCCTCTGTCTCCAGGCTCCTTCCCAGCTAGCAACGAGGAGCATTGGCTCTTTGACCGTCATGATCCGGCTCACATTAAGGAGCTACAGGTATAGCTTACCAGGGAGACATGTATACCCCCTGTCTTAGTTACTTTTTACTTATTGCTGGGACAAATACCAGACACTCAAGATGAAGGAAGGAAAGGTTTATTTAGCTCACAGTTTGTGGAGGTTTCAGTCCATATTTGGCTGGCCCAAGGCTGAGTGGAACAGAGCAGAGAGCATCCAGTTCATGGTGGCAGAACAGCAACAAAATGGTGGCAGAAGTAGCCAACCAAACAGGGCAGCAGAGAGCAACAGCTCCAGTCTGTCTCTGTGTCTCTCTGTCTCTCTTTATATTATATTCAGGCTCTCCGCCTTAGCCCCCACCTTAGGCTACACCCATAATCCCAGAAGTACTTCAACCCATAATCCCATCAGTACTAAAACCCATAATCCCAGGGATCATGGATCAAGTCTCAGACTCTAGAAGTCCCTGCCCAGTGACTACATGACGCTTTGGGGGGGACAACTAGACATAAACGGTAACATTCTGCCCCTGAACCCCCAAAGTCTCATACATATCCCTTTTTACAAAAGACATTTTAGTCCATCTTGAAGAGTTGTCAAAGTCCCAACAGTTTTAGTATTGCTGAATAGTCCAAGTCCCAAGTCTCCTCCAAGATCCAAGGCAAACTCTCAACTGTGAGCCCCTGTACAATAGAAGAGTTAAACATATCCAACATTCAAAGGCATAAGATAAACATTACAATTCCAAAAGTTGCAAACAATAGGGTAATACAAAACATTGGGACCAACACATGTCCAAAATCCAGCAGAGTAAATATGAACTCCCATAGTTCCAACTGGAGAATCTGAAGCAGTCTGCACTGAGTTGTGAGCATCATGCAACTCTGTTCCTACAGCACTCTTGGTGGTAATTCCCATGGGTTCTCTCTTAGGCTGGCTTTGCTTCTTCTTAGCACAATCCACATTCCTGGCTTTTCTAAACTTCTGGGGTTTCCACTGAACTGGCTTCTCACTCTGCTTCACACACTGCCCTCTCAGGAGCACACTGCCTGGCCTCCCAGGCCTTCTTCTGAAATCGAGGTGGAAGCCTTCTTAAACTAACAGCTCTTGCATTCTGAATGCGCCTAAAACCAATGCCACGTGGAGGATGCCAGGGTCTGCTGCCAGCTGGAGCAGTAGCCAGTCTACCTTCTCTCTTGCTTGTAGGGATGGAGTGCCTGGATTGATGAACACTCTGACCTTGATTCCTAGGAACAAATTCTCCATGCCGGTGCCATTTTGGAACCTGGTTTGGCCGCTGCCGCCAGTCTGGTACTTGGATCTCTGTGGCCTTCTTCTCAAGGCAAAGCCTCTCTCCTTTGCACTTCTGGGGCTGCAAAGCACAGAGAGCTGCCACCTCTTATAATGCCCTCAGGCCATCTTTTCGATTCTTTGGTTCCTTCCCAGCAATGGAGATCCTCTCAGCTCCATCTTTGCAGTTCACACAGCTTTCCTGGTGTTTCCTTTCTGGCCAAACTCACATTTTAAATCATCCTCCTTGACTCTTTTCTCTTGATTTTCCACATAAATCTGGCTGAAAGCAACCTATAACAACCACGCCACTGCCCCAATAGTTTGCTGCTTTGAAATGTCTCCTGAAAGATGAATCAGTCCGCCATGCTTAATCTCAGTCTTAGGCAAAGTCTCTGGGCATGAGCAAAATTCCGAAAGACTTTCAGCCAATCCATAGCACAAATCATCTGGAGTCCAGTGACCAGTACTGTCCTTTTTCCCAGCAGAACTCCTCAGCCTGGTCTTTACAGGCAGGCCTTCTGTGAGTCTTTTGGTCTAAGCTCTGACCAGAATCGCCCTAGCTGAACAGCTGAAGCCGTTCTAGTGCTTTGTTTTTAGCTGACATCTCTGAACCTGTCCTATCTCTTCCCATAAGCCATTCCCAAAAGCTTATAATCCACATTGTCAGGTATAGTCACAGCAACGACCCCACTTCTCTGGTACCAAATTCTGTCTTAGTTACTTCTCACTTGTTGCTGGGACAAATACCAGACACTCAAGATGAAGGAAGGAAAGGTTTATTTAGCTCACAGTTTATGGAGGTTTCAGTCCATATTCGGCTGGTCCAAGGCTGAGTGGAACACAGCAGAGAGCATCCAGTTCATGGCGGCGGAACAGCAACAAAATGGTGGCAGAAGTAGCCAACCAAACAGAGCAGCAGAGAGCAACAGCTCCAGTCTGTCTCTCTGTCTCTTTATATTACATTCAGGCTCTCTGCCTTAGCCCCCACCTTAGGCTACACCCATAATCCCAGAAGTACTTCAACCCATAATCCCATCAGTACTAAAACCCATAATCCCAGGGATCATGGATCAAGTCTCAGACTCTAGAAGTCCCTGCCCAGTGACTACATGAGGCTTTAGGGGGACAACTATACATAAACTGTAACACCCGCTTCAAAGACTATCACCAACACCCTAGCTAGACCAATATACATTGCTTAAGGCCAATTGAGAGGATAAACAAGTCCTAGACAGCTCATACATATTACTATAAGGAAACAGGGCCAGACTCAGTCAAAATACAGACAGTTGCTCTTCCTTCAAGGAGAGCTGCTCACGTGGTCCTCCACATTAGGTGATGAAGCCAGCACGGAAGGGGCCTTTGAAGAAGGTCTGTGCAATGAAATGCAGTTCAGAATTTAGAAGGATCTCTGACAGCTTTGTGCAAGACTGTTCATAGTTGAGATTCAACACAGAGTGATAGGTTGGAAGGTGTGGTCCTCATCTAGGGGAGGAAAGCTGAGGGACTGAATTAAGACATTGATAATGAGAATGTAGAAAAAAGTATGACAGAATATTTGGGAGGTGTCTTAATAGGCTTATTGACCGGTAAGATGTGTATGTCAAGGATGATGTGTCAGTCAGGACAGGCAGTGTTTATTTTATTATTATTATTCTGTATTTAGGATGGGGTCTACAGGGTCTCACTATGTTGACTGGACTTGTAGTGACTGTCCTGTTTCAGCCTCCTCACGTGCTGGGATTACAGGCCCTGCCCCTGTGGGTGAGGCCTGCATGGCATGCCACTGTACTGCTGTGCTTTGCCTAAGCAGGTGCTTTAGTCCATCAGGCCAGCCCTAGGACAGTCAGGGTTTAAAAGACAAGCTACACTCCAGTTCAGCAGGGTACTTCTTACAATAAGGTGGTAGGGTTGGGTCCCCTACTCATTGGGGTGCCCTGGGATAAAGGTGACAGGTTATTGCTGTATCTCTTGGAACTTGTTGGTTGCTGTGGCAGAGGAAAAGAGCCAAAATCTGGCTTTGGAAACCTCCACACAATGGATGTACTTTAGTTCTGCTCGCATTTAATTAATTAAAACAAGTTAGTGCCCACACCGAAAGTTAAGGAACAGAAATGTGGGGTTTTTACCCTGTATCCAGAAGCAGATTTGAAAATATTTGATTATTTTCACTGAGAGCTGTTACACAAGTGACCCAAATTTCAGTGTTGGGGAATATGATGGTATGTGTAATTGTGATACAAAGTACGAAGGGCAGTGTTGGCAGTAAAGGAGGCTGTTGAGTATATTTTGGAATTAACAAATTAGGGGAAAAAAACAAATTAGGGGTACATAAAAGTATAATATTAATATTTGACAGATCATTGGTTTTGGAAATCTGGAGCTCAGAAGGGGCCTAATTAGAAATTTGATAATATAAATGTGCTGGTTCAAATTGCTAAGAACAGTGTTGAGGAAGTAACTCAGGTAGAGCACTTGACTTGGCAAGGTTAGGAACCCTGTATTCATTCCCAACAACCAAAAGCAGCAAAAACACTAAAATAGTAAGTAAGGAAACAATCAAATGTGAAATTAAATTAAGGTCCTTTGTATATGCCAGGCACTGTATTGTACAAGATAATGTAGACTAATCTATTTGATTTAGTTGAACATAGTAAAATGAACAGAACAAATGAAAGAAATGTTTTCATAATCTGAATGTGTCTTGTTAAATTTCTAAACATACTGCCTCTGTAGGTAATCATCTTGACATATCTATAATGATGTGTTGAAGTCTCATTTTTTTTGCTAAAGGGCAAGGAAAATATAAATATAAGCCGGGCGTGGTAGCTCACGCCTGTAATCCCAGCACTCGGGAGGCTGAGGCAGGAGGATTGGTGCGAGTTCGAGACCAGCCTGAGCTACAAAAGTGAACTCAAGGCCGGCCTGAACTGCAAAGCGAGACCCTGTCTCAAAAAGACAAAAAAAAAGAAAAAAAGAAAATATAAATATATACCTAAGTATATATCAAATCTATAACATAAGTTGTACATTCATTTAAGACATCATCATCAACACCTGATTGTAATCGCAGCATTCAGGAGGCTGAAGCAGGAGGGTCACCAGAAGTTTGAGGCCAGTGTAGGTTACATAGTGAATTCAAGGCCAGCCTGAACAACTTGGGTAGATCTGTTTCAAAAACAAACTATTACGAAGTCTGATCATCCAATTCTAAATCTTAGCCTTAATCGTTCAGGTCATCAAAAATTTAGCTAGTTGAAGTGGTGCAGGCCTATAATCCTAGCAATTGAGGTAGGATTATGGAGAATTTGATTCAAGGCAGAGCTACATAGTGAGTTCAAGCCCAGGCTAAATTACATAGTAAGAACCTGTCTCATAAAACAAGATCAAGAATTTAGAAAACCATTTTGAGGAGCTAAGGGTGCATCTCAATAGTATAGTGAGTACCACACATGTAAGGCACTGGGTTCAAATCCTCAGCACACATGCCAAACTATTTTGAATTATTTATGCAAGGCGAAACTATTTGGATTTAAAATGTGAAACATATTTGTGTACACACACACACTTATAGACATAATTAGTAAGGATAATTTAAATTATAGTAGCAAAACAGCTCTTCTACCCTTTGCCTTTTTTTCCCCTTGTACTGGGGATCAAACTCAGAACTTTGTGTTGCCAAGCAGGAACTTACGTTGCTGAGCTATTTCCCTAGTCCCCCTCCTTTTTCTCCTTTTCTTTTTCTTCTTCTTTTTTTTTTTTTTTTTTTGTACCAGGAATCAAACTTAGCTGTTCTAAGGCTTTGTTGAATTCAGATTTCATATCTAACCCACAAGAAGTCTCCCTTGCTCATCTAAGTTAGCGCATTGTGTGAATTGTCAGAGAGGTAAATGTGTCTGACTTAGGTGCTGGGAAATCACATGTAGAGAGAATTGGAATGGTTACAAAATGTGAGGCAGAAGCTTTTGTAGAAGGTTTTTGTCTATTTATGGAATTTATAGACTGGACATCTTTGGGTTATACCAGATGTTTTCTTTTTTATAATTTATTTATTTTGAAATTAATTTTAATGAGAAAGAAACAACAGTGAGACAATTTCAAAACAGGTTAGTAGGGCAGTTATGATAATACATTGCATATTGTTGTCTTAGTAGTTATTGAGTGTACAAGATGCAGACGTGATAAACTGGTTTAAACACTATTAGTACAGGGGCCCGGCAGGATGGCTCAGTGGTCTAAAGTGCCTGCTTAGGAAAGCTTAGGCGGCTGCAGGGACCGCGGTTTGATCCCCAGCACCACATGCTGCGCCAGCCCTGCCCTCAGGGCAGGCTGAGTCAGCCATAAAAAAAAAATAAAAAAAAATAAATAAATAAACAAACAAAAGTTCTGAAACCAGAAAAAAAAAATTAAAAAAAAACACTATTAGTACAAATATTTATGCTTATTGAATTAAGAGAAAGCTGTGTATTTCTCCTATTTTGTATATACAGATATATATATATATATATATATATATATATATATATATATTTTCTTTTTTTTTTCATTACATAATAGTCCTTCATTTATATCCCCCTTTTTTGTTTTGTTTTGTCAGAGATGGGTGTTCCATTGCTATTCAAATGTTGTAGGTGTGTGTCTTCAGCAAAATAACCCAATATACCAGATAGTTTCCCAGTGGGTTCAGATTAAGGATTGACTTGTTTCAGAAATTTACATGGAAAGCTATAGGCCTGCCTCTTGTCAGATAAATCTCCACTGAATGATTTGAGTCCTGCCATTGTAAATTTTAGTAAACTCTAGTAACAAAAATTTTCAAGTCTCAATTATGTAAAGATGTGAAAAAGAAATTTTAAATGTTTAATGAGTTGTTTTTCTTTTTATCTTGCAGCAATACACCTCTTGCTTTTTCCTCCAAAGTATGTTATGTTAAGTTTCGTGACCCATCAAGTGTTGGTGTGGCCCAGCATCTAACTAACACGGTTTTTATTGACAGAGCTCTGATAGTTGTTCCCTGTGCAGAAGGTTGGTATCTCATTTTTTTGCTTTTGTTTTAATTTCTGTCCTGTCTATTGCTATAGCTTTTTGTCCCAGAAATTAGGAAGTAGGTGGTACTTCAGGGTGTGTGTGTGTTTGCGTGCCTGCATTTGTATATGTATGTATATGTGAGAGCGTACACAAGAGTGAAATGTGGGGCAAGAATTTTTACCTAATAGTAAATTTTATTAAGGTGATTAATTGTGTGTATTTGAGATTTTATAATGTAGCATTTAAAAAATTCATATAGTAATTGGCTTCTCTAATTTCTTTTGGCTTTCTCTAGTCAATTTTCAGATTTTGAAGAGAGCTTTATGAAATTACAAAAATAGTTTTGCCGGGCGTGGTGGCGCACGCCTGTAATCCCAGCACTTGGGAGGCTGAGGCAGGAGGATCAGTGTGAGTTCGAGACCAGCCTGGGCTACAAAAGTGAGTTCAAGGCCAGCCAGAACTGCATACTGAGACCCTGTCTCAAAAAGACAAAAAAAAAACCAAAAAAACAAAAATAGTTTTAAGTTGGTATCGGTAATTACATTTTAAATATGTAAATAAGTAAACATTTACCCTATTAACAGCATTAATAGTGTTACAAATAGAAAAAATGTATGTGTTGTTGAATTTCCAGATTAATTATGTTTATGAGAAAAATATTCATAATTTATACTTTCAAGTATCCTTTTAAGGTAATTATCTTGTTACCCTGAGACTATTCTTCTGTACTCAGTGTACTTGTTTGGAGTGCAGCAGGATTTTTTTCCATTGGCCTGTTTGGAAGGTAATTAAAAAATGGAAAACAATTTTTTAAATCTTTTATCAAAAAAATAATTGTTGAAGATAGGAACTGGACATAGGCCTAACAATTATTTGCTAAATTTTGTACTTTAAACTGCTTTAAGAGCTAATTATTACTAATTATTTTTTAGTAACTTTTTACCCAGCTACTCACATAATTTGACAGTTTTAGTGTGCAATTAACTTTCTCTTAGAGCACTGTGGCATGTGTATAGGGATTTTAGAATTGGGGTATGGCACATTGATCTGTCCTTACATATAGGTATTTTCTGTAGATGATAGTAGTTAATTTGACAGTATAAAAGTTCACCAGAAATAATTGGCTATATATATATGTGTGTATATATATATATACACACATATATATATATATATATATATATATATATATATATATGCTTTTTAATTAAGACCTTTTGTGATGACCACTATAACATTAAAAAAATGTATAATCAGGTTGTCCCACTTGCAGGGTTTTATGCTTATTTCAGAATGCCTTTTCTAAGATGTCACAAGATGAGAACATTCTGAATTTTTTTAGATAAATTTGAATGTTTCCCATGTTTTGGATTAGAATGGGTACAGAAAATAAAAATGAGTTTAAGTTAAATATTTATTAATATATAAGAAGTATTTACCTTTATTTAATGTTTTATTAAGAGTACAGTGAACCCAGTATTTGAGAAAGAGCTGGGAAAGGAGCTGGTTAATAATTTAATTTTACATACTTTACACTGAAATCTCAAAAAAAATACAGGAAATAACCAAATAGATGGTATGTTAAACTGAAATATAGCATCAGATAATTATCCCATGAACAGCACAGGATCTTAATGTTAGATCATTAGAGTTGTAAGGAAAATTTTTTGTATTGCTTTGTTGGAACCTTGCTATATTCCCATGAAATCTTTCTTACAGTAGAGAAGCCCTATTGTGTGTCATAAATGTTCAAGGCTATTGATACAGAGGTTCCTTTTACTATTTACTTGAGATGAGCAGATGCACAGTTACAGGTTTTAAATAGTTTTGATATTTTGATACACAGTTTAGTTTTGAACACAGAAATTTAGGCCTGTTTTTATTGCAGTTTGTTAAGAGAGAGTATTTCAGAATACTGGCATTAGAAGAACTTAACATTGCTAATAAATAGCACTAGAAGTAATTGGTATTAGAAAGTTTCTAGAAAAAATTTAGATACTTTTTTAAATATAGTAATGATGGATTTGTGGAAATGGAAGAGTTTCATTGTGGAAGTCTGATTATGTAGTGCCAACAAGAATACAGTGCATTCTTGTACTAAAAATGATAGCAGAGCAGATTTGGAGTAAACACAGGAAAAGCATTCTAGTGCAGGAGTTCTGTAAGGGGATGTGCTGTGTGTTATAGGCAGTCCATGGTACTCCTCACAGGCTGCACTCTTTGCTTGGTATCTTAGAAACAGTATAATGACATAAATGAAAGACTATAGGAAAAATAGAAAAGCATTTTAGTTTTTTTCAGTTTGCTTTTTCTAGTTCAGACAGTAACAGGTGATCCTAAGCTGTGTAAGTGGTTTGATGTTTAACAGATTCATACATATTAAGCATTAACTATTGTTCATGAAACATGCCATTGCAAAATAAAGTATACTTGCATTATACTTGTGTAAATATGACCTCTTCTGTTGTTGCGTGCATCTCAGATTTCTTTTTATAAATGTTAACACTTAGAAAGTTAAGGTCAAGCATAACAAAAGGTGTCAGCCTAATCATCAGTCATAAATTTATGTCCACATTTTCTGGTAGATGGATTTTGACTATTAATTTGGTTTTGTATGTTTTCTCTATGTGATATTTGTGCATTATTAGATGACTAGACTGGCCAAGGCAGACCTGTTACACTTGCCTGAGTTAGGCACTGTTTGCCATGCCACTAAACCTGCCGTCAAGTGAAATCTTCATTGGGGAAATGAGATCGGATCTGAACCGCAGAAGATGGACGCCCTGTCTCTGTTTTTTATTGTTTTACTTTGATTTCATTTCTTTTTCTTTATTTTGTCCCTTTGTTTTTGTTTTTGTTTTGTTAAATCTCTTTCACTTTAAATTGTGAGCTGGTTTTCCAGTTCTTTGTAAATGGTATTCCATTAAGGTTCATAACGTGTTGCAAGTTATATCAGGAGGTCAACCTTAAGACAAATTTTCATGCAGTAAATTAGAAGAATATGGTGCTTTGAAGCTTAGTGGGACTTAATGAGGACTTACAGATTGATCAGGTACATTTTGTTCTTGAAACATTAAAAAACAGGAATCTTCAGAATACTTTCTGGTCTTGGTGCAATATTTTTGTAGATTTTTTTTTTCAAGTTTACATCTCTCATAAAAACCAACTCCTGGCTTTTAATTTTTGTCCTTCCCCCTAGAATTCCAGGCATACAAAGTCATGAAGGAAAATAAGTGAATTTCTTAAAACTATCTGGAGGGTCTTTTATTTCTGTGTAGTTATTATGCAACTTCCTTGTTTTAAGACTTTGTTGCCAATGTGGGAATTGGATATTTGAGATACTATGACATATGTACATATATGTTTTTCTGTTTACCTGAGTTTTTTAAGTTGAAAATTCTTCAGATACTACTAGCTTATAAATGACCTGAGAGGTTATGCTTTAATAGCATGAGAGATGTTTTTCTTCTCAGTTTTTGAAGAGTACAGCTTGGGAAAAATGCTAAGTGATTTATACTTTTACAAATCTGATAATATTTAGATCATAAATTGAATTTTTATTTTGAAAATTAACTTTTCTTCAATGGAATGAGACAGAAATATTAGTGTTACTGACAGAATTACAAATTTATAGTAGTAAACTATCATGAAAGACAGTGAGAATCTGACAGTTTACTATTATTTGACCCAAAAGAAGACTTTCATAATACTGCATAATCAACCTGTAGCCCATGTTAAAAACCCATTTCATTGATGTAGTTTTTCTACACTGTCTTTATGAATAGTTTTGTTATTCGACAACTAATACTAAATTTGGCACATCTCTATTAGGCTAGTACTCATGTTTTTTTAGGTGTAAAAATTAGTGTATTGAAGTATAGGGTTTTTACTTTCGGTCCCTGTTTGGTTTATCAAGTTCTGCAGATCTCTTTGAAAAATAATACCTGTTTATAATAGATGAAATGAATATGATATCAATATAAATAATGTGTATATTTGATTATATATAACTGCTAGTAAAATACATATAAAATAGATTATTGTTATTCAGTGTTTTCCATAAGGTCAACCTACCTTTTATTTATCTTTGTGCATGTTAAGAAAGAGTTTAGAGCAAAATAAATTTATTTTTGAAAGTAGTTAAAATGATAGAAGCTTAGATGATGTAAAGTTAAATAGGCATTTGCCAAAACTAATGTAATGTTTATTTTTATAGATAAGACATAACCAGTTAAAACAAGTTCTGAATTTTTTCCATGTTTAGAGATGTATTTAGATAATATTGTTTAGAGGTTCTCTGTGTAGATCTTGTTGTTTTAAGTAGGGCTTTTAACTTCTGAAACCAGGCCTGGCACTTTTGAAAATTTAATATGTATATTTTATATTAGTGTGATTTTATACATTGTGTTAAAACACTCTTGACAGGTTTGTAATGGAAATGGGTAGCCAGCTAGTGAATAAGTAGTTATACTTACAGCTTTTCAAGACACTTTATTTTGATAAAATAAGGAAAAATATGAAAGTTATACTCAGTCAGAATTGACAAAAGTTTAGCAGTTAAACATGGGAAATTATGTGCTTGTTACATTTTTTTCAGGTTGTAGGCTTTTTTTTTTTCTAAGATTTTTTTTTTTAGTATTACTGTTTTTAGATAGTTAAAATGTTTATAAGCATTAAGTATACATAAATTGGTTCTAAAATTATCTTAAGATGTTTTTGGAGACCAGGAAACTTTCAATGTTGTAACTTTTTTTTTTTTCTTGACAATTTCCCAAGGCATAGTCTTTAGGCATCACTGATACTGGGGAGATGCCTTGTTAACAGGGTGTAGATTTCCTTTTTGATTGAAGATAAGTAGACTGGGTCTGGTAGCAGCACATGCCTGCATTCCCAGCCCTTGGGAGGCTGAGGCAGGTTTGCCACAAGTCAAGGCCAACCTGGACTACATAGTGAGTTTGAGGCCAGTCTGGACTACATGATGACACTGTCTCAAAAAACAAAAACCAAAAATAAGTGGAAGGTGATATCACGTAGGTTTTGTTTTCTTCTGTTTATTTGAAATTGAGTAGAATCTACTGAAGGGTTGTGAAAATTGCATCACAGGTAGTTTCAGCAATGGGCTAAGGACACTCACTAAGGAACAGATTTCAATTCGCACATATTTGTTTTTTCTTTTTCTTTTTTGACTAATTTGGTTATTTGCAATTTCTGGGGATTAAACTTTAAAAAATGTTCTTCTTTTCTGTATCTGATGTTCTGTGTGCTATTAGTGATGCAGCCAACACGAACGGTTGTCATGTGTAACACAACTTTCGATCACCGCGAAAACACCGTCCTGGGAATGCGTCCATGCTTGATATCGTTTGGTTCATGAACATTAAGTTTCCAGTACAGGTGACCCATAGCTCAAAGTGTTAAATAATTGTCTACATTATTCAATTTTTAAAATAATATTCCATTAATGAAATTGTTAATCTTTGAAGTTTTGCTCACTTTTATTTTTCCTAGTAGAGCAGGCTAAACGGAAAGACTTAAATTCTTATTTATTTCTTTATGCAGATCTGATAGATAGATTCATTTATTATTATTATTTTTTAAGTGCAAGGGTAATTGTAAAATCATAGTATAAAATTGGTGTGGTGTTTTTGCTTTCCATAATGTTTGAAACTTGCCTCTGCAGGTAAAATCCCAGAGGAGTCCAAAGCCCTGTCTTTGTTGGCCCCAGCTCCAACCATGACAAGTCTGATGCCAGGTGCAGGATTGCTACCCATACCGACCCCAAACCCCTTGACTACCGTAAGTACTGTTTGTAAGTAAGCATCACTTATGAAGGGGCTGAACACTGAACTGTGTAATCAGTTGAGTAAAGGGCTTAGAAAACTATTTCTTTATTTGTTTATTTTATTTTATTGTTTTTCTTGTTTTAGAACTTTTGTTTATTTATTTTTATGGCTGGCTCAGCCTGCCCCTGAGGGCAGGGCTGGCGCAGCATGTGGTGCCAGGGATTGAACCCCGGTCCCTGCAGCTGCCTAAGCTTTCCTAAGCAGGCGCTTTAGACCACTGAGCCATCCTGCCAGGCCCCTGGAAAACTATTTCTGCTTCAGATACATTATTTTTTTAAGTGGAAAGGTTTCAGAATCTCCACTTAGTCTTCCCGTGTTATCACTGACTTAAGCTACCTTCTGTAATTATTGCTGACATGAGTAGGGCTTCATTTAAACTTAGGAATTATAAAATAGTTTATTGAAAATCAGTATTTTATTTTGTTTTTTTTATTTTTATTTTTTTGGTACAGGTTCTCGCTATGCAGTTCATGCTCAAAGTGATCCTCTTGTCTCAGCCTTCCCAATGCTGAGATTACAGGCATGGGCTACCACACCCAACCATGGCAATACTTTCTTTTTTTTTTTTTTTCAATTCTTTTATTGTTTAAATTTAACAATGGTTATATTACATATTTTCATCATCGGATCAGTTTAGATTAATACATATAGGTATATAAGATTGATCAAACAACTAAACATTAACCTTTTTAAATCCACATTACTTTTTTTTTTTTCTTTTC
>PVJA010032819.1:0-15314 GCA_004027025.1 Myocastor coypus
CCAATCCTCCTGCCTCAGCCTCCCGAGTGCTGGGATTACAGGCGTGCGCCACCACTCCCAGCTTAGTTTGCTACTCTTTTTTTTTTTTGATGGGACCAGGGTTCGAACTCACAACCTTGCACTTGCCCAGCAGGCACTTCTGCCTCGGAGCTATCTCCCCAGCCCCAGTTTGCTACTCTTAATAACCCTGTCTGGTAACATTTTGTGTCCTGTGGGAGAGTTTGAAACAAGGGATCCCCAATTCCATAGTTTTAGTCTTTTTTTGTCTTAAAAAAATGTTTAGTTTAGTTCATTAGTACATGTGTAACACGTTTGCATTTCTTGTGGGAAGTTGGTACAGGTAAATAACACATGTTAATTCCTTTTTCATCCCCTTTTCCTTTCCTCCCTTTCCTAGTCTGCTTAGTCTTTTATTTTGTTGGGAACAGAGTTTGGTTAAAGCATTTATTAGTATGTGAGGCATCTATTATATGTGGCATATAGTATGTCCTTAGTAAATTTACTCTCTGTCTTTCCTCATCATTGAGGCACAATACCCAACACAACTTAAAAGAGGAGAGGTTCATATGAGCTCATGTTTCAGTTATTTCAATCCTTGAAAGGTCAACAAGATGGTGGAAGAGTCTGGGCAGAGGAAAGCTGCTTAAATCATCACAGCCAGGAATCAAAGAGCAAAGGAATTGGGAGGGAAAAATACCCTTCTAGACTATGACCCCAATCAGCCAACTCTTCTTTTTTTTTTTTTTTGTCTTTTTGAGACAGGGTCTCGCTATGCAGTTGAGGCTGATCCTGCGCTCACTTTTGTAGCCCAGGGTGGCCTCGAACTCGCACCAATCCTCCTGCCTCAGCCTCCCAAGTGCTGGGATTACAGGCGTGAGCCACCACGCCCGGCTAGCCAACTCTTCTTAAGGTCACATTTTTCTCTAGTGGCCCTGTGATTCAATCATCTTTCTAGAGCTCCACCTATGTGTTCATGAGGTTTTTGGGGAGCCATGTCATATAAAATATGGCCATCTCTTTACTGTGATTTCTCATGAGCTTATCTGCCCTCATCCTCCTTGCCAGAGACACAGAGATTATTTCTTGTTCCTCTTATCTTTTATGCTTGGAAACAGAAACCAGGCCCCCACCCTCATTTCTAAATCTTTGTTAAAGGAAGTCGTCTTTTGCAGAAGGGAAGTTACTGTTCTTGAAGACATATAACATAGACTGGGAGATCATTAGCTTAATTCCTAAGGGGTAGAATAAAGGAGGACTTAACTATCAATGAAGTCTCCTTCCTGTTTTCCCACTGAAGTTGATTATAGACATGCTTGGTTTGGTTGTATAAAAGAAATAGTAATTAGAGTCATTTACATGAAGTATCTACCATTTATGCCTAGTTACTGTGCAGCACAATAACAATTATGCATATCATTAATTATGTGTCTGATTGATTTTGCTGTGAGTTTTATTTTATTATAATACTATAGTCTGGTTAAGTTGGTGTCTGCTCAGTTTGCTTAGTGACATGAGTATCCAGAACTATGAAAAATATTGTTTAAAGGTAGTGTTTGAGGGGATAAGATTTATTAAGTGATTCTAAACTGGAACAAAGGAAAATTGCCTTAGCACTTTCTGGAAAGTATCTGAGATTATTTTTGTTTAAACACCTGTGAAGGTAAATCTCCCCACTTATTCCTTCAATAAGTATTTATTAATACTGTGTACAGGGGCTGGGGAGATAGGTCCATGGCACAAGTGCCTGCCTGGCAAGTGCAAGGTCATCAGTTTGAACCCCAGTCCCACCAAAAAATTAAAAAAAAAAAAATACTGTATACATGATACAATAAACAGAATATGCAGGGTCCTTGTTTTCATGGAGTTTTAAGTTTTAGTAGTGAGAGGCAAATGAAAAAAATAAACAATGCTGGTAATTTAGAAGAAAAAGTAGCAGAAGAGGGGCATGTGAGTACTGAGTTTAGGAGATAGCAATTTAAAATAGATTGTCAGGAAGATTCCATTTAGGACAGTGGTTCTCAACCTTTCTAATGCCATGACCCCTCAATATAGTTCCTTATGTTGCGGTAACCCCAAACCAAAAAATAATTTTGTTGGCTACTTCAAAACTGTAATTTTGCTACAGTTATGATTTGGAATGGCTTTAGATGACCCCTGTGTTTTGGTCATTCAACCCCCGCCAGGGTCAAGACCCACAGGTTGAGGACCACTGATTTAGGAGGTAGTATTTGAGTAGGGACTTACAGGAAATGAGATAATTTTACTGTGAAAAAGAGAGAGTACTATAGGCAGAGTAGTATAGTAAATTCAGAGACCCCAGGGTATGAACAGACTTGAGTATGGTTGAAAGAAATGTGTGGACTATGAACAATGATACTAGAGATAATTGGGAAAGGAGTGGGTGGTGGACAAAGTACTGGGCTGTTATGGAACAGTAACTATTGGAGAGATTTGAGCAAAGAAGGAATATTTAAACAAAGAATCATTCTGGTTGCTATATGGAAAATAGAGTACTGGAATAGAGGAGAAGGGGGCAAGCTGGGAGAATAGTCAACACTTAATTTTTTGGTAATATGTTAGAATAGAAAAATGTAGCCGGGTGTGGTGGTGCACGCCTGTAATCCCAGCACTCGGGAGGTTGAGGCAGGAGGATCAGTGCGAGTTCGAGACCAGCCTGGGCTACAAAAGTGAGCTCAAGGCCAGCCTCAACTGCATAGTGAGACCCTGTCTCAAAAGAAAAAAAGAAAAAAAGAAAAATGTGAGCTTTCAGTGTAGGCAGATCTGGACTTAAATTTCACTTATAATATTTACAAATTGAGTAGTAGTCAACAAATTATCTTGCCTTTTCCAGAATTAGGTTCTTGATTTATAAAAATTTACCTGACAGTATCAGGACTGCTGTAACAATTGAAGATATTTATAAAATATATTATATTGTGAATAGTGAATACATGGTAGATGTTACTGAGTTTTTCCTGCCTATGTAGTTTTTCTGAGGTTTGTATTTCTGTCTGCTAGTACATAAAAGGAAGCCATCAGCTAGGTAGATCTAAGAGGAAGACAAAATGCAATGCATAAGAGTCAAAGTGGTAAGCTCAAGTTAGTGAGTAGATTGTTAGAAGAGTTAGGGAAGTTTAAAGCATTAATTGCATACATTTCAGACCTAGCTAGAGAGTTGTGGGTTAGAGTCAGGTTATTGATTAGAGTTGAGTGAATTGTCTCTTTAGGGTAATCATCAGAAAAATAATGATGAGTAGGTGGATAGGTTTGGAAAGGTAAAAGTCCTTCTTACAGACATGCCTGGGAAGTAACAGAGAGAACTGAGGCCTATAATAGGCTTGATTTGGGTGACTCAGTAAAAATCTGTAAAACCTGAACATCTATAAGACTTACTTCTAAAAGCAAAGTTAGACCTTTCCTGTTTTATATACATACAGTACCTGAATTTGCCTACCTGAGTGTAATTTGTACACTATTCATTTTTTTTTTTTTTTCACTTACATTAATGTGACTTCTGTAGTATCCAGGATGATTAGAGTAGTATATTGCTCTTGGTCCCTATTGAAGGGTTAACAGTCATGAAATAGAATAGATTTGATAAAAATAACATGGCTTTTGGAGACAGGCTGCCCTGTCAGGGGATATATAAATCAAACACAGACTCTGATATCTCATATAGTTCAGTTGGGTAGATAGGACATGTATGTGTACACCTATAAAACAAGGTCAAAGCTACTAAAGGATAAACAAACAAAATCTTTGGTGTTTCAGAGAAAATGTGCTTAAAAATTTGAGATAGAAGAACGTCAGTGTAAAAGAACAGTCGACCAAAAATCATAATTAGGAAAATATGAAGGGTACACAGGAAAGAGCAAGCAATTCAGTGCAAATGTAGAATGAGCATTACGGAAGGAAAGAGTAGGCAACTGGAAAATGACAAATGTAACTTGAATTATATTTGTTAATATGGGGCACATTTTTTTCAACTCTTAAAAGAGTTACCTGTGTTTAATCCACTGTTCTTTTTTTTTTTTTTTTTTTTTTGGTGGGACCGGGGTTCAAACTCACGACCTTGCACTTGCCAGGCAGGCACTTGTGCCACGGAGCTACCTCCCCAGCCCCAATCCACTGTTCTTTATAGGACTTTTTTTTTTTTTTTTAAGTGGGACTGGGGTTTGAACTTGCTAGCCAGGCAATTACGCCATGGAGCCATCTCCTCAGCTCCTTTATAGGACTTTTTGGATGTCATAATTTAGTTTGCATAATTGGTAAACCTCATTCAGGTTCAGGCAATGCTGGATGTAGGTTTTTAGGTGATCTCGCTCCATCTTTTGACTATGCTTATCTTTATCAGGCTTTTTAAAAACAAAAAGCATTTATTTATGTAATATAAGGTCTTACTACACAGCTTGGATTAATAGTGATCCTCCTGTATCAGCCTCCCCAGTGCTAGGATTACAGGCCTTTCCCCCCAATACCCAGGTTTGGTGTCTAGCATGGGGCACCTGGGGTTCTGGGGCCAGCACAGGATGTGGTACCAGGGATCAAAGCAGGGTCCTTGTACTTTTCAGGCAGGTGCTGAGACCACTGAGCTATCTCCTCAGCCCCTAGCTATCTCTGTGGCCCCCAGGTATTTTTATTTTTATTTATTTTATTTTTTTTTTATTATTATTTTTTTTTTTTGGTGGGACCAGGGTTCGAACTCACGACCTTGCACTTGCCCAGCAGGCACTTGTGCCTCGGAGCTATCTCCCCCCCCCCCCCCCCCCAGGTATTTTTAAATAGCAGGTAAAATATATGCTAGCAGCTGCAGACTTTTTTTTTTTTTCTTCAGGACCAGGATTCGAACTCACAACCTTGCACTTGCCAGGCAGGCACTTATGTCATGGAACTATCTCCTCGGCCCCTGCAGACTTTTGTTAGTAGTGTAAAGTAAGAATTCTTTTTACCTGAGAACCATACATAGGTGAGTCTAGGGTAGTGATGGCAGACCTGTTAGAGAGAAGTGCCCAGATTGTATCCCAAAATCCACTTATTTATTACAAATTATGCCAATACTTCAGTTAAACCTGAAGACTGAGATTTTAGTTTAGAAAAAATAACTCATAATAAATTAATATCTTTTGTCTTAAAAGCAAAACAACATACATCATAAAGTTCACTGCCACTGGTAGAAGACTGTGATACACCTTAGTTGATGTACTTAGCTCCTCCTGGGGTAGGTACTATAACCAAGTTGATAAATAAGTATCATTTATAAGTCAAAACAAGTAAATGAAAACTATTTAAAATTATTTTGGTTTCTACAATATTAGAAAATTCTGTCAGTAATCAATAACAATAACATGTTATTAACAGTGTTTAATGCATGGTGTTTTGGTTTGTGTCTAGTTGTCCCCCCAAAGCCTCATGCAGTCATGGGGCGGTGGGAACTACCAGAGTTTGAGATTAACTCATGATCCACTGGATTATGGGTATTAGTACTGCTGGAATTATGGTTGTGTGAGTACTTCCCCCAGCTGGGAGCAGATAGCCTTGAATGTAACATAAGAGAGACAAACAGACTCCCTCTCTGTGGCCATTGTTGCTGCTACTCCTCCCTTTGTTCTCTGCCATTTGCCACCGCCAAGGAAGGTTGCTCTCTGCCATGTGCTGCTTTGCCTTTGAGTTAGCTAAGTATGGACTGAAACCTCCAGTAACTATGGACTAAATAAACCTTCGCTTCCTTCATTCTGGGTGTCAGGTATTTGTCCCAGTGAGAGAAGAGTAAGACACATGGGATTTCTTTTTTTTACATAGCATGTCTGAGGTGAGGTAGTTAGTGGCTTAATGAGGTAATTGAGGACTTAAGCTTTTTTCCTTTGGCATCTCAGTCCTAAACTTTTTAGACTCTTTGGTTTCAAGATGACTGCTTAGATCTCTAGCATTCACATCTGTGTTCCAGGCAGGAAGGAGAAAGCATATAGGATATGACTGCTGATTCTGATTACTTTGATCTCTTCTTTATTCTTTGTAATCTCAAGGAATTTGGCTTATTCTTAAATATGGTTGAATTAAGTCAGTTCTAAATTTAGTGTTTGATATTATATGTATTTATGTCTTCGTGAAACTATACTGTTTCTGAAATCACTTTACAAGTGATTTAACTTAAATTTTTTTTATGTATTTTTTTTAGTGATATACTGTTCCCTGATTTTGGGGTGCCTCAGTTTCTTTTGGAAATTGTTTTTTAGCTCCTTTTTTTTTTTTTTGTGGGACCAAGGTTCTAACTCACGACCTTGCACTTGCCCAGCAGGCACTTGTGCCTCAGAGCTATCTCCCCAGCCCCTAGCTCCTTTCTATCCTGGATAAAGAATTGCATGGATGAAAATATGTAATATAACCATTGTTAAATTTATTTACTTATTTATTTTTATGGCCGGCTCAGCCTGCCCTGAGGGCAGGCCTGGCACAGCATGTGGTGCCGGGGATCGAACTGCGGTCCCTGAAGCCGCCCAAGCTTTCCCAAGCAGGCGCTTTAGACCACTGAGCCATCCTGCCAGGCCCCAACCATTGTTAAATTTAAACAATAAAAGAATTGGAAAAAATTGCATGAAACAAATATAAATAGTGACACATTTTCAAATTTATTAAAGATAGGAAAAGAACCAAGAGGATAGGGAAAAATTGGCTTTGAAGAGTGACTTTGAGCCAAGTAAAAGGAAAAAAAAAAACAGCCTACAGTGCAGGATGGGCTGCCATGAAGAGGCATGAAAGCAGTACTTACTGGCACTATCCCTTTTGTGTATTTTCTATGCTGGCATAACATCCAGGTCATCATGTCAAAAGCCTGCTTGAGTTGTTAGAAGTCGACATGCAGGATTCTGAGCATTGTTCTGTGTTTGTGTCCCAGGATCTTGTCACACCTCCTTTCACAGTTAGTTTTAGCATTACCCTACCTTCCTGCCTCAGTCTTGTGCTAAATGCTGGGAGTAAGGAGGGGGATCAAGAAGTAAGGCTGTGCTTCAAAACAGAATGGAATCTTAAGTTTATATTTAGGGAATTTACAATCCTGTGAGGAAACAGACTTACTGGGCATGACTCAGTATAATAATACAGTTTAGTTGAAGTGCTATAATAATGACTGATAGAAAAAAGGATTTAGCTCTAATTACTATGATAAAGGTTTTCTTTCTTTTTCTTTCTTTCTGTGTTTAGTACAGGGTTTACACTGTATCACTGCACAAATCAGACTGTAATAATTGTAGTAATCCTCCTGTTTTCAGCTTCCCAAGTGCTGGGATTACAGGCATGCACCACCACACCCAGCCTTGGTAAAGGTTTCTTAATTGCTCCCTAATAAGGGACATGGGCTGTTTATGTTTTTGTATTAAAAGTAAATATGTAAGATAGCTATATTCTTTGAAGTTTGCACCAGCATCTATTGGGATCTCAACATTGTCCTTAGCAGTCAGTATATATAAATTCTTTGTAAGTTACTTGCCTTTTTCCTGAAATATACTTTTCAGGTTTTTTATTTTTTCTAGTCCTTAACAAGTTTCTAGATTTATACAGCATAGGACAGACAGCAATTGTAACTATCTCTTCCTCTTTTATTTTATTTTTTTGATTGGGAAGACAGTTCTGGAGAGGTGGCCTCATGCATGCTAGGCAAGCACTTTACTACTGAGCTTCATTTCCAGTCCTTTTTATTTTGAGACTGTGTCTCACTAAGTTGCCCAGACTGGCCTTGAATTTTCAGTCCTCTTGTCTCAGCTTCCTGAGTAGCTGAGATTATAGGCATATGCTGTTGTGGCTGCCTAACAGTCCCCTCTTTCATGAGCACTGTTGAAGCTTTTATTCTTGGAGCAGAAACAGTACTGATCCTCGAGAAAAATCTAAACAAAATGAACAGAACTGGTACTGATACAGGGAAAAGAGCACTGGAATCGTGTAGAATTAAGGGAATGGGGCAGCAAATAAAAACAATAAAGCCTTTGCTGCCATTGATGATGAAATGAGTAAGCTGGAGAGGTAAGAATGGTCTAGATGTCAGTGAGGTCTAGATGTCAGTGAGGGTTGGATATCTTTAAGGGAATTGGGATACACTATCTCCAGAGCAACTGGGAATTTAAAAGCATATATCCTTAAGAAATAAAACAAACTACTGATACCACCATATATGTTTTAGTACGTTTATTTATTTTGGGAGCACTTGCTGGAGCAAGCATTCCAGCTACACACACAGTTGAGTGTTCCTAATTCAAAACTCCAAAATCTGAAATGGCTTCAAAATTTGAAATGTTTTGAATACCAACATGATGCCACAGGTACAAAATTACACACCTGATATCATGTGACAGGTCATAGTCCAACCATACCACACTAAAAGTAGATAAAGGCACATTAGGCTATGTATGCATAGTTCTGGTACAAAGCATTTTGGAAAAGGGATAGTAATATGTGTGTATATTCTGGTTTTATATTTGGTTCCTTCAAATATAAATATCAAGTGTCTGTTAGAAATTCATTGTATTCATAAGCTTATAATTTTTAACTTCACATTATAGACATTTTTCTTCATATTTTGGACACAGAAAACCAAAACAACAAGTGATATGTTACATTTCATTCCATTGCATTGTAGAGGGGCTCTTGCTGGGTACTTCAGGCTGGCCTTGAACTCACTTGTAGTCCAGGCTGGTCTTCCACATGTAGCAGTCCTCATTTCTCAGGACTGGCTGGGGAAGTAGCTCAGTAGAATAAGCGTTTGCCTGGAAAGTGCAGGGTCCTGAGTTCAATACCCGGTACCACACACATAAAAACAAAACAAAACTTTTCTAAGTCTACTGAATTTGCTGGAATTACAGGCATATGCTACCACACCTGGCCCTTTAGTATATTTTACAGTGCATAATGATTACAGTCATTTTGGAGAATTTGTACATGTACATAACACATTTTAATTCTTTATTTCACCTCCTCCCCTTCCTCATGTTCCATCTCTTGGTATCCTTTCCAATTGCAAAAGAATTAACTTCTGTTTCCTTTATTTTTTAATTGTATTTAGTACAGGGTCTCATTACACAGATCTGACTGGTAATGATCCTCTTGTTTTCAGCACCACCAGCTAGCACCACCACACCCAGTCTCAATCGTCATCTCAGAGTGGCCCAGGGGTGAGGCTGGCACAACACATCAGGGATTGAACCCTTGGCCCCTGCTACCTCTGCCTAAGAGGGTGCTTTAATCCCTTGAGCTATCTGGCCTGCCTACTATCGTTTATTTCGATCTTTATTTATACTTTTGGTTTCTCATATAAGAGAAACCTCTAGATACTTAAGCTTGTGTGTCTGATTTATCTTGCTCACCATTATTATCTAAATCAGTGGTTCTCAACCTGTGGGTCGAGACCCCAGCGGGGGTTGAATGACCAAAACACAGGGGTCGTCTAAAGCCATTCCGAATCATAGCTGTAGCAAAATTACAGTTTTGAAGTAGCCAACGAAATTATTTTTTGGTTTGGGGTCACTGCAACATGAGGAGCTGTATTGCGGGGTCACAACATTAGAAAGATTGAGAACCCCGGGTCTAAAGCCAGGAGCAACATATGAAACAAAGTGTAAGGGCACTTAAGAAAAGAATATTTAGAACTAAGTCTAGGTGCTGAGTCCTATCAGCTATAGATTATTCTTTAATAGGCTTCACCTCAGAGCAATTTGGTGTTTTCTAGAGTATCATATTTGAATGTCCATGCTATTGGACATAGAAATATCTTTTTTTGTTGGGGGGGGATTTTTCGTTTAATAAATATAAATGAGTAAAAATACTTTGTTTTGTAAAGAGATCGTCTCTCTTCCACTTCCTACAGAATCCTACAGGTGACCCTGTCCAAGTGTGGCCAGTCTGGGCTTGGCTACCCCACCCACACCCAGAGAGGATTATATCTCCTTTACACCTCGAAATACTATTTAGGTATTAAACTCCTCCTTTTCCACCTGTCCCAGATGCAAGTCTCCATTGAATTTACAAGAAGGCCCCATCGAACTCTCATTCAGGACTTACTCACTATGAGATGAAAGTCCCTGGCAAAAATGCCACAGTCCACGGGCCACATCAGCAACAGGGAGAAGGCAATATGAAGTGAAACCTACTGCATGTCTCCCATGCCCTCTCTTATTTTAAAAATAGAAACTCCCATTTAAATCACACCTGCCTGGAATAGGTCAGGTATTTGCTCCTGTATGAGACAGGTCTGTTACTGCTTGTATGAGCCTCCAGGCCTTGAGCTATTTAGTCTTGTCTACTAAAAGGAACACTTAGACCACATCCAAGTCACAATCACACAAGACCCTCAGCCAGCCTCCTGATGCAACTGCAATGTACAAGACGCAACCCTGGAGCTCCTCTGCTTTCGAACAAAAAGGGAAACCTTGCAGTGTTCAGGAGAAAACATCACTAGAACTTTAAAATTCTTCTCAAGCTTGTTCTCTAGCAGAGTGCCAGTAATGAGGACCTGAATGCTAACCCAGAAAATGTAACCAGGAAAAGCCATTGGTTTTGTGGCCAGCAGTGATCTTGAGTTCTACGTCCTTGTTCCTCACAGATGCATTTCCAAAGCATCTCTCAGAAGGACATCTAAGGATGAGAATGCAGCAGCAGCTGTGAGAACAAGCCCTGCTGGTAAGAATCAGGTGAGAAAGGAAGTGGACACCTCCCTGGGTACATGGGACCGGGTACCCACAAGGAGCCCACAGCTCTACCCACTGCTTCTAGAACCTCACTGGTGTCCTCTCTGCCCAAGGGTGGCCTGTGCCCCAGAAGGGGAGGGCAGTTGTGGCCACACTGATGCTGAAAGAGAGGTAGTGATGACAGGATGTATGGCTGACCTGGGCACCCAGGAGGACCCATGAATGCTGCAGCAAACAGTGAGCTGTCAGTATTAGAGAGAGGCCTGTCTAGGTGAAAAAGACAGGAGACTGTGGTTTTATAAGCTGCCTGTTCTGTTGCTAACATGACAGCACTACCACCAAGGGTCTGTAGAAGCAGGCTGGAATAGCTCTGTGAGGTGCCCGTGTACCCAAGGGTTGGGGGGCACAGCCTCACAGTCCCAGAGACTTCTGTATAATCTGCTTGGCAATCTTGTAAAACTGCTCATGGTCATCCTGCCACATTTTAGAAGCATTTACATTGGCGCCGCTCTTCCTTGTTGGGCTCTACTAACATGCTCACAACCAACAGCAGGATCTTCTCCACACTCTGCCCAGGGTCCCATCGCCCAGTGCATGAAGGATGGAGATGCAGACTCTGCCATCAGAGTAGATATTGGGGTGAAACATCTCACAGGTAAAGTGCATCTTTGGAGGACTCAGTAGGTAATCCAGTGGGAAGCTCAGGATGGCAGGAAAAATGTCAAACTTGAAGCAGGTGTGTTTAGGGCCCATGATCAATACCTCCCATTCAGAAAAGTTCTCTTCTTCATGGGGCCTGCCACAATTCCCTCTGAAGGGTTCAGTGTTAATTGTTTGTGCTTCACCATCAGCCTCTTCAGCACCGTGCCTGCCATGTTTGGCAGCAGCTGTGCTCTGCAGCCTCACCTCATCCAAGTCTGTTACGCCAGCATAGAAATATATCTTAACCCATAGCTAAGCTACTGGATAAACTTGCAAGCCAGTAACTCTTCTTCTGGATTAAGAGTGCAGAATTGTGGCATCCTTCTTACTATGGTCTCATTTTTCTCTTGATAACTTTCAATCTTTTAGTGGAATATTTCCTGATGTCAGTTTCCCTATGCCATAAATGGTTGTTTGGTAAGGGATAGGAAATAATAATCTGACTGCTGCTGCCAATGCCTACTTGAGTTCTCAATGTCTTTGCTCTTCCCATCTTGTTCCTTTTAATCCCTACTCTTTGTGCCTTGATGCCAAAGACCCAGGCTTAAAGATTGTTTTAGCAGTTTTCAGTGCCAGATGTTCTTATTGCTTCCTTGAAAAATAAAATAGTTCTTTTTTAACACCTCAGTTAATACTAAAGCATTATATTGAAGGAACACTAACAGCTGAAAGCCATTTTAGCAAAGTTCACTCACTTTAGAATGTAGTCACATTTTTAAATTCAGGCATCTACAGCATTTTAAGAAAGAGCAAAGTTCAAGGAATTGATAATAGATTAGTCTCCACTGCTGGTGGGAATGCAGACTGGTGCAACCATTATGGAAAGCAGTGTGGAGACTCCTTAAAAAAATAGAACTGGAAATCCTATTCAATCCAGCTATCCCGGTACTGGGAATTTTCCCAGAAGAACTGAAAACATTATATCATAGTGATACCTGTACACCTATGTTCATAGCAGCACAACTTGTGATAGCCAAATCTTGGAAACAACTAAAATGACCATCATCTGAAGAATGGTTGAAAAGATGTATTTTCATACAATGGAATATTACTCAGCTATAAAGATTGACAAACTAGAAGACTTCATGTATAAGTGGATGTATTTGAACATATACTCATAAGTGAAATAAACCAGATCTACATAGGTAAATATCGTATAGTGCTCGCTTTGGCAGCACATATACATAGGTGAATATCATATAGTCTCCCTAGTGTAAGAACTCAAAAGAAGAAATAAAAATGGAAAGCTATAACACAGCTGAATGGAAATCAAAGACTTAAACATTATACAACAAAGTGACGGCAAACAGAAAAGATAGGAAACATAGCAGGAGCAAAATCATGCACTTATATGCACAGGATGCCTAACAACCACTAAAATATTTTTCAGACTGAGGATAGCAATGGGTAACACTAAAATTATGCTTGGAATACCTGTCATTCTTGTCTTTTAGATTTGTGCTACTTCTCATATAACTTCAGTTACTGCTATACTGTCTCTCAGATAAATGATTGGTTTACAAGATAAAAAGATGTGATGACAAAAATATGATACAACTATTATTAATTTGGTATTATTTTCATAATATGTACCATATGTATTGTTTCATATTCATGTTCCTGTCTTTGTTCTTGCTATTTTTGCTTTTGTTTTCATTTTTACACTTTAATGAAAAATGAAATTTTAAAAATATTAGGTTAGTGATCTGAATTGCAGTGTCTTAAGAGCTACAGGAAGAGCTATGGTTGCTTAGTAAAATACATATTAGTATCTTGGTTTTAATAGTGATGAAACTACTATCAGACAGGTTTAGTCCTTGCCTAGAATTTAGTATGCTTTTAATAATTGGTAGAACTGGGGCCTAATGCTAGGCTGTCTAACTTTATAACTAACATTCTTTCGTAGTAGTTCATTGTTCTACCTCCCTTGCATGTGAAAAGTTTGAGGAGACTATGGAAGCCTTCTCAGTTTCGGGAAGACAGAGTAGTAGAATCTTACTTCTGAATGCAAACATAATAAGATCTTAACTCTCAGAATTGACCTTGTCAGCTTTTCAGTTAAATGGAAGAAATGTTATATGGATTTAGTCTCCTTCCTAGTGAACAGAATCCATGTGACATAAGTCAACTCTCTAGAAACATGTGTGCAACATTAAAACATCAAATGAGCCATTACATTTGGTGGTAGCTATGGAGGTTGACCATGCCTAGGCTGATTTGTTTCTGAGGAATTTTCCAAGGGTCTGATAAAAAGGATATGCTTGATAACAAGGTATGTTTTCCATCAAGCAAAAGGATTTAAATTTGACAATTTTTCTTTTTTTTATAATTTTTTTGAGTTTTTTTTTTTTTTTTCTTGTTTCACAACTTTGTTTGTTTTTATGGCCAGCTCAGCCTGCCCTGAGGGCAGGGCTGGCGCAGCATGTAGTGCTGGGGATCGAACCACGGTCCCTGAAGCTGCCTAAGCTTTCCTAGGCAGGAGCTTTAGACCACTGAGCCATGCTGCCAGGCCCAGGAATTTTTTATTTTATTTTATTTTTTTTCTTGTTTCAGAACTTTCGTTTATTTATTTATTTATTTTTATGACCAGCTCAGCCTGCCCTAAGGGCAGGGCTGGCGCAGCATGTTGTGCCGGGGTCCCTGCAGCTGTCTAAGCTTTCCTAAGCAGGTGCTTCAGACCACTGAGCCATTGTGCTGGGCCGAAATTTGACAATTTTTCTAACGTATATCTACTATTAACTAGTAGTAGCCACCACTACTTATGAGCGCCAGGGCCTGTACTTTTTGTGTATTGTTTTAACCTTTTGAAGCAGTTATTATTCAACCTTTACAGAAAAGGAAATTCAAACTTAAGAGAAAAATAACTTCTATAAGATCATATACTTTTTTTTTTTTTTTTTGTCTTTTTGAGACAGGGTCTCGCTATGCAGTTGAGGCTGGTCCTGAGCTCACTTTTGTAGCCCAGGCTGGTCTCGAACTCGCATCAATCCTCCTGCCTCAGCCTCCCGAGTGCTGGGATTACAGGCGTGAGCCACCACGCCCGGCAAGATCATATACTTTTAAAAAGTGGCAATATTGCACAATACTTAAAAAGTGAGATATATTGTACAATAAAATTTTACTGAATAGGTGATAATTCTGTGCTCTAAGAAATCCTCCATTGAGCATGTAAATTTGTAAAAACAGCAAGTTTTAGAATACTGAATCCAATATTAAGAATTTCCAGGAGGTTTCAGGGTTAGCTCAGTAGTTCAAAGTACCTTCTTGGGCAAACTCAGGCACAAGGGACCATCTCCAGCACCATGTGCCACAGTAGACTTGCCCTTAAGTTTGCCTGAGCCAGCAAAAAAAAAAAAAAAAAAAAAAAAAAAAATTCCGGTAAAACTGAATTTATTTGTATAAGGACAAAAGAAGGGAATTGAGAAGGCTACCTCTTAGGTAGGGTGGAGACAGAATGAGAAGAAGCTCGCAGTTATCTAATCAGTTTTTGGTAATATTCTAGTTCCTAAATCAGGTGATAGGTTCACATATAGATAGTCCTTTAGAATTTGCATGTTGCTGTTATGCATTACTGTCATATTTTCAGAGTAACTGGTGCAACATTTATTAGTAAAATTCAGAGTAACTGGTGCAGCATTTATTAGTGAAATTCAGAGTTTCTCTATGTGGAACTCATTTATTATCTTAATTTAGGTGCTGATGATAGTATATGACTTTGACTTGATTCACATTAATGATTTTTTTCAGACAAGCCTTCTTAGGGCTTTTTCTAGGTTCTTGCATCTTTGACATCTGACTAGTTTCTTCAAAAGATAGTGGTCAGTATAACTTTGGGTTTTTTTTTCTTTTTTTTTTTTTTTTTTAAAAATTTATTTTTATTCTTGTTTCAGAACCTTTGTTTATTCACTCATTTTTATGGCCGGCTCAGCCCACCCCAAGGTC
>PVJA010032820.1:0-10460 GCA_004027025.1 Myocastor coypus
AAGAAAACAGAAATTATCCCATGCATATTATCTGACTACAGTGCAATCAAATTGGAAATAAATAACGAAAGAAACCATAGGAACTCCAGCATTACATGGAAATTATACAACACTCTTCTCAGCAACCAATGGGTTACAGATGAAATTCAACAAGAAATTAAACAGTATCTACCACTTAATGAAAATTCAAACACAACCTACCGGAATTTGTGGGATCAATGAAAGCAGTTCTTAGGGGGAAATTTATATCTCTGAACTCACACATTAAAAAAACAGAACAGCAACAAATAAACAATCTTAAGCACCACCTAAACCAACAAAAGACAGAGGAGCAAACGAAATCCAAAGCCCAAAGGCGAGAGGAAATTATAAAGATTAGAGCAGAAATTAATTCAATTGAGACAAAGAAAACAATACAAAGAGTTAATAAATCCAAAAGCTGGTTCTTTGAAAGATTAAACAAGATTGATAAACCCTAGCTAACCTCATCAGAAAGAAGAAAGAAAGGCCTCAAATTCAAGCAATAAGGAATGAAAAGGGTGAAATTACTTCAGACTCAGCAGAGATACAGAGGATCATAAATAGCTACTTTGAGAATATTTACTCTCGCAGAACTGAAGACACAGATGAAACGGACAGATTCCTAGAAAAGTATAAATTACCAAAACAGAATCAAGAAGATATTAAAACTCTCAATAACCCAACAACAGCCAATGAAATACAAAATATAATAAAAAGCCTACCAACAAAGAAAAGTTGGGGACCTGATGGATTCACCTCTGAATTCTACAAGAAATTTAAAAAAGACATAACCCTAATACTCCTCAAACTCTTCAATGAAATGGAAAAGGAAGAAGTCCTTCCAAAATCATTCCTAGAGGCAAGTACTATACAGATACCAAAACCAGAAAGAGACGTAACTAAAAAAGAAAACTACAGACCAGTTTCTCTCATGAACATAGATGCAAAAATTCTCAATAAAATGCTTGCCACTAGAATACAACAAATCATCAAGAAGATTATACACTACGACCAGGTGGGAGTCATTCCAGGGATGCAAGGATGGTTCAATATATGCAAATCTATAAGCGCAATACACTATATCAATAGAGCCAAGACCAAAAATCACATGATTATCTCAACTGATGTCGAAAAGGCCTTTGACAAAGTGCAACACTCATTATGTTCAAACTCCTACAGAAAATTGGAATAGAGGGCCTCTACCTCAACCTGATAAATGTCATTTACAACAATCCAACAGCTAGCATAATTCTAAATGGAGGAAAAACTGAAGTCTTTTACTCTCAAATCTGGTACAAGACAAGGATGTCCTCTATCACCACTCCTATTCAATATAGTTCTGGAATCATTAGCTAGAGCCATTAGACAAGAGAGACAAACAAAAGGAGTACGAATAGGTAAAGAAGAAGTAAAACTTTCACTATTTGCAGATGACATGATAATCTACTTGGAAGACCCAAAAAAATCCACTAAGAAGCTACTGTAATTAATACACAAATTCAGTACCATAGCAGGCTACAAAGTCAACACACAAAAGTCAATAGCATTCCTCTACACAGATAAAAAACACACTGAGAGAGAAATTAGAAACACAGTACCTTTTATGATAGCACCGAAGAAAATGAAATACGTAGGACTTTACCTAAGGAAGTAAAAGACCTTTTCAATGAAAACTATAGTACTCTGAAAAAAGAGATCATAGAAGATCTCAGAAAATGGAAAGATATTCCCTGCTCCTGAATAGGAAGAACCAACATTGTGAAGATGGCCATACTCCCTAAATTGTTGCACAGACTTAATGCAATTCCTATCCAAATACCATCAACATACCTTACAAATCTGAAGAAGTCATTCCTAAAATTTATTTGGAACCAAAAAAGATCCAGAATTGCAAACACAATTCTGGGCAACAAAGGTAAGGCAGGAGACATTGCAGTTCCTAACCTAAAGTTATACTATAAAGCTACAGTAATAAAATCAGTATGGTACTGGCCAAAAAACAGACCTGAGGATCAGTGGAATAGATTAGAAGATGTAGAAGCAGATACAAACACACTCAGCCACCTTATCTTTGACAAAGGGGCCAAACATGCTTCCTGGAAGAAAGATAGCCTCTTTAACAACTGGTGCTGGAAAAATTGGCTCTCTACATGCCACAAACTAAAATTTGACCTTAATCTGTCACCATACACTAAACTAAAGTTGAAGTGGATTAAATATCTAAATATTAAAAGAGAAACATTAAATCTCCTGGAAGAGAAAGTGGGAGAAAATCTGGAAGACATTGGGGTAGGGAAAAAATTCATAGACACAAATCAAAATGCACATTTAACACTTGAAAGCATAAACAAATGGGACCTCCTCTGGCTAAGAAGTTTTTGCACGTTAAAAGAAATTGTCAACAGAGTGAAAAGACAATCTACAAATTTTTAAAAGATTTTAAATAATTACAACTCAGACGAAGACCTTTTATCTAAAATCTATAAAGAACTAAAAATCATTAGGGTCCCAAAATTCAGACTCAATCCAAAAATGGGCATCTAAGGTGAGCACACACTTCTCAGAGAAAGAAATGCAGCAGCCTATAAATACATGAAGAAATGCTCCACATCACTAGCCATCCATAAAATGCAAATTAAAACACACTTAGATATCATCTCACCCCAGAAAGAATGGCTATCATAAAGAAATCAGCCAGCAATAAATTCTGGAGAGGCTATGGAGCAAAAGGAACCCTTCTCCACTGTTGGTGGAAATGCAGATTGGTACTGTCATTATGCAAAGTGGTGTGGAGGCCCTTTAAAAAACTAGAACTGGAAATCCCGTTGAATCCAGCTATCCCCTACTGGAAATTTTCCTAGAAGAACTGAAAACATCATACCATAGCAATATCTGTGCACCTATGTTTATAGCAGCCCAACTTGTAATAAACAAATCTTTAAAACAACTAAAATGCCCATAATTTGAAGAATGGTTGAAAAAGCTGTGGTTTTTTTTTTTTTTCTACAATGGAATATTACTCAGCTATAAAGAATGATAAACTGGAAGACTTCATATATAAATGGATGTATATTGAGCATGTAATCATAAGTGAAATAAACCAGACCTACATGTGTAAATATTGTGTAGTCTCCCTAGTATAAGAAGTCTAAAGAAAAAAATAAAAATAAAAAGGCATAACACAGCTGAATGGAAATCAAAGATTTTTGGAGCAACAGTAAAACTACTCTGGGAATGCATGTCATTCTGGACTTTTAGATGTGTAGTGCTTCTAATAAAAACTCAGTTACTGCTATGCTTTCTCAAATAAATGGCTGGCTAACAAAAAAACAAAAAAGAGGTATTAATTGAGAATAAGAGACTACAGACTAGGCAAAATGCCATAGGCTTGACAGGCTACAATTTTGTACATCCTTAGATTTCTAAATGTCTGTGTAAAAATGTGTAACTGCTTTTATCACAATCTATAGAGATTTATTATAATATCAATGATTGAAGGAAAATACTAACGTCAAGCTAAGTCTAACATGTATGATATTTAGAAAAGCAGTGAGGTTGAGCTCAATTACCTATGTTATGAAGTAATTGGATCATAAAGCTTTTCTACTGGAGGGTTGAGAATGTAAGTTAACAGACCAAAACTTGAAGAAAAAGAAGGGCTACAAGGATAGCCATCATTTTGGCTCTAGCACCTTAAGATCAGTGAGGACTCAGGACAAAAGAGAACCTGTGCTATTACATCCTATAACTCGGGGTGTCCCAAATTTTCTGGTCAAGGAGATTATGGAACATCAGAGGAAAGGGATAAGTGAACTATAGTGTGTCTAAGGAGAGTCACCCAGAGAAAAACTTTCAGGCTTTTCACAGAGAGCAAACTGGTCAAGCATTGGCCGTTACTCAGCCCTATGGCTGACACTGACAACAGTTCCACAAAGCACTGTATATGGTTCCAAAGTTAATCCTGAGGAGATTTGATCTTGGAAAGTACAAATGATAAAAGTTTTGTTAGATAGGTCTTGCAATGGCTCACACTTGATCTCCCAACTGAAAAGCTTAATTATGAGGCATAAAATGCAGAGCTAGATTAGTACAATGAGCTGTAAGAGGCATAAATCAACAACCTTCAACATTGCCAGTTTCACTGGTAACCCACTGCAATTATGAAACATTAGACTATATGTACAACTACTTCCCCTAGTTCAAAGAGAAGAAAAGTTTTTCTTCTCTTCTTTTTCTTTCTTCTTTTCTCCCCCCCCCCTTGGAATCAATATTGATTAGAAAATTTGTCACGTCTATACCCTGTGCTCTGTATAACATTTGTGAGGACAACAGTATGCAGTGTTTCAACTATTGGAAATGTGCTACTAACATATTTTAAAACTCTCATATTGTTATCTCTTATTAAAAGTAATAAAAATTAACATTAAAAAATAAAATATGATTGCATTTATTTGTGTTGTTCGTACAAGTTCGAATGGTGAAATTACTTAAAAGGATTATTTCACTATAATCAGAATATCTGAGTTTACCAGGAAGTATCATCATCTCCAAATTTTTATCCAGTGAAAGTAAGTTTTTGTTTGCTACTACATTCAAAACAGTAGTTCCACAGCCTTTTTCATGTTCAAAGAATCAAAAACAAAAGTCAATGAAGAATGTGTAAAACTGTACACATAGGGGTAACGCATTAGGGTCTCCCTTCTATCCCTCTCAGACAGAAGCTTTCTTTCCCCTCAATGATTGTATTCTACTCTAAAAAAGACTGCACATGCACATTTAATATTAAAATAATAATGACAGATAAGGCGCATCAAAAAGTAAATCCAGAGGTACAATCCCAGAACTAGGTTTTCATTTACAAACTCTCTGAAGAATAAAAGGCTCCTTAACATGAACAAGAATTGATAACACAAGTCAATATTAGACAAAAATGATGACCTTATCATAAAATAATTTCAAAAGCAATTAATCTCGTAGAAAAAAAAATATAAGTCAAGAAGTACACTGTGCAATCAATGATGACCAAGCATATATGACAATGGTATAAAAATCAATGTAGATCAAGTAAAAAAAAAAAAAAGCCGGGCGTGGTGGCTCACGCCTGTAATCCCAGCACTTGGGAGGCTGAGGCAGGAGGATTGGTGTGACTTCGAGACCAGCCTGGGCTACAAAAGTGAGCTCAAGGCCAGCCTCAACTGCATAATGAGACCCTGTCTCAAAAAGACAAAAAAAAAAAAAAAAAAAAAAAAAAAAAAAAAGACAGCTTTCTGCATTAAAATATCACTACCTGAAATGTCATTACACAATTATTTATTTGTATGTTTAATGCTAGCTTTTTCTAATAAAATGTGATCACCAAGATAAAAAGTTCATAATTTTCACAGCTGTTTTTTCATTCTTCAAAGCAATATCTGACACAAGAATCACATAACCAAAATTTAAAGATTAAGTAGTCTAAAAGCCCCTATAATAAATGTGATCATTATGTATATCTAAAATTTACCAATAAGATATATTAAAAGAATGGGGAGGGGTTGGGAAGATTGGGGCAATAGCTTAGTAGAATGAGTGCTTGCCTGGCAAGCTGAAGAACCTGTTCAATCCCTGGTTCTGCCAAAAAAAAAAAAGAGAGAAAGAAAGAAAGAGAGAGAGAGAGAGAGAGAGAGAGAGAGAGAGAGAAAGAAAGAAAGAAAGAAAGAAAGAAAGAAAGAAAGAAAGAAAGAAAGAAAGAAAGAAAGAAAGAGAATGGGGAAAGTACAATTCTTTTAAAAAATTAGAAAAAGTCAAGGGCAAGCAAGAATTCAGAAAATTGTAATATATCAACCACTTAATTCCAATAAGCAATTAAATTTATCATCTACAAATACCTATAAATTGAAACAAATTGAAAGCATGTTAACATTTCAATGTTTCATATATATTTCATATATAAGTATTATTCTTTACCTATAGTTTCTGTGCTTTAAATACATTTCTCAATAAGAAGCAGAGCATAGATAATTTCAGAGTTTGATTTTATTCCAAAATGTTTTCCAGTTATTTGTTTTATTAACTTGAAAATTTGTAAAACACTATAGAGTATAACTGGAAAGCTGGGGTTTCAAGTTGGCAAAAATGCATTTTTTAAAAAATTTCACATGTGGCTCAATATTGCAAAGAGGAAGGTAGTAGGTAACATAGATCAAATTTCTTTGCATTTGCGCATAATTTTAAAAAAATTGTCACAATAAAGCTATAATGAGATCCTTGAGAAACAAAGAAGGGCTCTTAAATTAATAAGAAGTGCAATTAAACCTAAGATGTCATTCATATATCAAATTATAATCTTAATCAAACTATATTAAAAACTAACTATTAGTATAAATAGAAGTCTAAAGAAATATTTGCAAAGATAGTGCTGTCTAACCAGCTATTCACTGCAATGAAAACCACCTTCTCACCAGTTCTGACCATAACTGCAAATACTTTTATTAACTCTTTCTTATATATGAGAGGACAGTCAAAGATGATTTGATAATTTGTGAATGAGTGCCTTTATCATGAAAAGCACAAAATGAGCAACCATGAAAACAAATAAGAGAAAATAAATGAAATATCTAAGAAAAAGTAAATGTTAATAAAAAAAAAAACTATGCTATACACAAGAAACATAATCTGAAAAGAAATTCATAGACTAAAAATCAAAAGTAGGAAAATACAATTGCGTGTAATAGGAACCCAGAACTAAACAGTACCTGTCTTCTTATCAGGCCACTTAAACAGCAAGCCAGCTCTTCATCAGAATAGGCACCAAAGGTCACTGGGTATTTCTTAATAAAGTGGGAACAATGATCAGCATGTGTTAACCAAATGATAACGCATTCAGTTTCATAAAACAAGTACTCCTAGACATGAAAGATCAGAAAAGCACACACAATTGGAGTGGAAGAACTCAATACCCCATTAAAACAAACAGATCAATTAGACAAAAATATATCCAAGTTCAATAAAACCTTTAAACAAATGAACTTACTAGATATTTATAGAATGTTCCATCAATAGCAAAATATGCATTCTTCTCAGAAGCATGTGGTAGTTCATCCAGAGTATACCACGTACTAGCCAATGAATCAACCTTAAGTAAAGATAAAGTAATTGAAATCATAGCACATATGTTTTCAGACCATAGTGCAATGAAGTTACAAATGAGCAACAAAAGAAAATACAGAAATTATACAAATTGAGGAAATGAAATAATACATTCATTAACAATGGATTATAGAAGAAATTAAGAAAGAAATAAGACAGTTTCTATATCTAGATGATAATTCTAGCAAATATAACATACTAGAATATAAGGGGCATAATGAAATTGGTCTCAAAAAAGAAGTTGATAGCTGTAAATGGTCATATCACAAAAACAGAAGAAGTCCAAGTAAATTACCTAACAGTGCATCTTGAGGTCCTCATAACAGAATAACAAACCAAATCCAAAGCTAATACAATCTAACCAAGCCAATGGAATTAAAAATAAAAAGGTGGCTATGATTATCAGGATTTGTATTTTATTTTCTGGTGATTTTGTAGTATCTATCTTCTCATTAGCAAGACAAAATGGTAGCAACAATACAACATATCATTATTAGGAGACCACCCACTTGGGACCCCCCACCCATACCTCTGTCTGACAGGGGCTTTCTTTCCCTCAATAAATATGGTCTGCTCATTAAAAAAATATTATGACAAAATTCGTTTCTGGGTTCAAACTCAAGACTTTGCACTTTCCAGGCACACAGGTTATACCACGGAGCTATCTGTCCATCCCCTATCTTGTTTCATTATATAATTTAATAGAAATTAGTTTCTTAGTTATCCATCAAATACAATCTGATTAAAAAATGGACAGCTGTTATTCACTTTTAGTAGAATTTTAATTAGGAATTGCTTTTCTAAGAGAAAAAGCATAAGTCACAGTCCCTATCTTGTCTATAAAAATGTTTAGGGGGCATGGAGATAGCTCAGTAGAATATGTGCCTGTCTAGTGCAAGGTACTAAATTCAATCCCCAGTGTGGCAAAAAAAAAAAAAAAAAAAAAGTAGAAGTGTGTACTGGAATAATAGTTATGTAATAGTCATCTTTATTTAAAAATTATCTTTAAAATCTTATCATGTCATAAGTGATTTGATAAAAAATCATGTCCTATTTTGACACCTTGCTTTTAAAAAATCCTACCTCATCTACATAAAACTCAGGTGATTGCATTAGTACATTTTGAGTCTGATCTTTTTTGAGTCCGATCTTTTACAACAATATAAGAGACTAAGCAAATCTTTGAAAAAAATTTCCAGTACCTAGGGAAGCTGGAGAAAAAAACAAAGCATATACAAAAAGATGAAGAGCTGAGAAAAGTAATTAATCTAAAAGAACAAAACTTGAAAGCTCCCCAGATTATATTATGGCTAAATATTAAATTCCACTATATTTCTTCATTTATGTTACCAGGTGGATTTATTTGTATAAATTAGCAATATTTTTCAGATTTTCAATTATTCAAATGTAAACAAAATTAAGAAATTAACAAATGGATGACTTCCTATGAAACCACGGAGAAATATTTTCTGAGTTATTTTCTAAAATATTTTGTAGAATCTGTCTTGCTTGCTTTGCTTGGATTTTTATTTGCTGTAGTGTGGTTTTTATATTAGTAAAAGTTGAAATTACAGTGGAAAACCTAGGAATATTTCATTAGCAATAAAACAAAGAAATTCAAGGATAGGAAATGGGTGGAAAACATTAACCAGTTCTGGTCCTGAGGCAGCTAATTTAACAGACTAAACGCATCACCACTTTATGATAATACTAAGACAAGGACAAAAACAGTTGACTGAGTCAGGGGAGTATTTTTTTCTGTACTCTGGTGCTCAGATGTGAGGTTATCTTAGTTTTGCATTCATTGGTGACATCTTGAAAGAACCACTTAATCCAAGTAGCACATTGAAATTACCTCTATGAGATGCAATGAACTAAAGTAATTCTAAAACATATCTAAGATTTCCCATTTAAAGTATTTAATTTTTTCTCATGTCCAAAGCCCCCAAAAATCTGAATATTTACCCAGATATCTCATAAAGTTTCTCTCCTTACCTCCATAGAACTCCTGTCTTAGTGCTTCCTAGGCTACAATCTACAAATCGTGTGGAATTTTAAGCAGGTTCTCAAGGATTCTCCACCTCACCTCACAGAAAACAACTGAGCTTTGCCTCATTCACTGTGTTGTGCCTCATTCATGGCATCTTTATGTGGTTCTTCTCAATTTCCAGGTCAATACGCAAATGTTACCTTTCTTTTTAAACATAGCTTTCCAAACCGAGTCACTAGCCCACTGTCAGGTTCTTTGAAACACTTAGTACTTTCTCAAATTGTTATAGTTTTTGTTATTATTGTTATTTACCCACATTGATTGCCTTTTCTTATAAGAACACCAGTTTAAAATAAGAGTATGACCTGAAAAGTTTGCCTTGTACACAAAGTCCTGGACACAGTACTTGAAAGGTACTATGCACTTAGGCAATATTTTTAAATGGTATAGGATGAATACAGGTGGTTAAGAAAGTCAATAGATGAGTCTTGTCATTTCAAGTTTTAGTAGATATAAGTTTAAGGTACTGAGGGCTGTGAAATTATACTTCCTTAATCAAGAAAACCTAATGTTTACCGTCTGCATGACTTTCATTTACTGATATACAAATAGACAAAAGACAAATATCACTACTACATGGGATCATATTAAAATCAAGCAATGTGGTTATAGTTGTACATGAACCAAATAGCTCAATAAATTGATTTTTCTACTATTAATCTTAAAAGGAAAACATTGTGGGAATATAAATATGTATGTATATACTTTCTAGATTATCAGAAAAGTCAAAAGCAAAACACTGATACTACTCTATGATTCTATTATTTGGTGACAACATTCGAAATGATATATTCTAAATTAAATGTAAAAGTCACATCATATGTAAAAAAAATCAACATATAATGCCCCAGAATGTCAGGAAACAAAATTAATCAATTAATTAATTTTTAAAAAGTTTTTAAATCCTGAATCCATCTAAGTATAGAATTTTTCATTTACTAGTAGCTTTACATTACATTGTAAAAGCTTAGTAAAGAATGCAAATTTATGTATACTCATATATTGCTTCATTAGAGATGATAAATGAAAAATAGTCACAAAATCATTTACTGAGAATGACATGATTATTTCTTTTCTTATTAATTTAGGACAGAGGATGCAGGGTCTACACGGTTTCAATATGAGATCTGACTCATAGTGACTCTCTTGTTTTTAGCCTCCCAAAGTACTGAGATTACAGGCATGTACCACCATGCCCAGTATGTTTCTTTTCATACTAACTCTACAAAAAGATTATTGTGTAAGATTTTTACATATATTT
>PVJA010032820.1:10560-23922 GCA_004027025.1 Myocastor coypus
TGTTTATTTATTTATTTTTATGGCCGGCTCAGCCTGCCCTGAGGGCAGGGCTGGCGCAGTATGTAGTGCCAGGGATCGAATCGTGGTCCCTGCAGCCACCTAAGTTTTCCTAAGCAGGCACTTTAGACCACTGAGCCATCCTGCCGGGCCCAGTGCAAGATCTTGAGTTCAATTCCCAGAACCAAAAAGAAAAGATAATCACAAACAAATATATTCATCCCTACCATCACCAGCTGCAAACACCAAGTTATAGTTTATGCATCAATTTTTTGTTCTGAAATTATCTTCTATGAGTATATACTATATACAATTATTAATAGGTTTATAGCAAACAAATTATTACATTATTAATATATATTTTAATGCTGTATAGCAATATATACATATACATAAATAGTAAGATAATTGAGCTTATTCTATTTATTTATTTATTTATTTATTTATTTATTTATTTATGTTTTTGGTACTGGGGATCAAACTCATGACCTTGTACTTGCCAGGCAGGCACTGGTGCCATGGCGCTATCTCCCCAGCCCTTTTTCTTCTTAAACTATCACATAACACACATTTTTACTTTAAACTGCGTTTTCTATCAAATTTTCCATGAATATATAATACCACAAAGTAATTATTTAAATCTAAGTCTGAAAATATGTACATCATCAATTTTATGTCTCAGAAAGTATACATAAGCATATGTAAGTGATAAAATTGAATATGCTATATGTATTCTTAGGTAACCTATGTCTTCATTTAAACTATAGATTCTTTTTTAAATAAAGATGCATAGCTAAAACATGTTTCTTAACTAATAATTTAAATCAACAAATTAGCATTGCATGTATATTGGTCAGGGTTTTACTAGAGGAACAGAATAGATATAATATAAGGAATGGATATTAACACCAAATATACAATCTATAAGAAATTGTAAGATTGGCTTACAATAGCCACAGAGTCAGATGAGGAAGCGCGCACAGGGCGTCTGCGCACTCCGGACTGAAGAATTCAATCCCAAGGCCTGGACTTCACTGCAGCACTCCGTGTCTCTGTCGGCTGACGGGTCCATAATGGAGGACTGAAGTGTCTGTAGATGGAGGCTGAAGAGTCTGCGGCGGAAGGTGAGAGATCTAAGCTAGTGGCCTAAGAGTCTGCGCTGAAAGCCAGACGATGAAGTCCAGTCTGAATGCGAAGACCGAAGCTTCTCCTAGGAAGTAAAGTGTTGACTCCTCCTTCAGCCCTTTAAAAAGTCTTTCTGTGCTCAGTCATTCTGACTTGGACTCATTGCACCCTAGGGTGGAACCAATCATACCCCAGGACGGGCCCTTGATCCTGTTCTAGGGAGAAATCCAATCATACCCTAGGCAGGCCCTGGTGATACTCCAGGGAAGAACCAATTGTACCCCAGAGTGGGGCTCCCACCAAAGGGAACCGGGCTGCTGAGTCATTCAGCCAAGTTGACACACTGTATCAACCACTACAGCATGTCATTTAAATAACTATCTTCACTTTTAATATTAGCTAGAAGTTTCTTGAAGAGGCAACTTAAATTCATGTTTTCATTTTACATTATTTCCTCAGAATCAACTACAAGAGATAAATATTTGAAGAGATACACAGGACTATAAAACTACATCCAGAAATAGTACTCAAAGATATGTTTGTATTCTTCTCTTGGTGCTCTGAACACATGCTAAAATTGATCTTGCTGCTGTCCAAAGAAAAAACTACCACAAGGCTAAAGATCCACAGTTTTGTTTGTAATGTCACAACGTGGTAACACTTGACTATAATATAGACTTGGTGTTCCAATTAGTTGAGCAGTAAGGTTGACTTTATAGTATCAAAAAATCAAAAGGGTGAGTGAAACATTTGTAGGCAAATAGAAGCACCATCCTCTTAAATGAAATAAAACAGGCATGCACGTGTAAATATAACATTGTGTCTCTAGTGTGAGAAATCAAACATGTAAATATTGACCAGAAGGGCCAGTCAGATAGGTCAGTGGATTAAGTGCCTGCTTAGGCAGGCGGAGGGACTGGGTTTCAATTCCCAGAGTGCAGTGTCAGCCCTACCCCCAGGGTGCACTAACATGGCAACTGAGACTGAGTTTGGTGGTGCGTGCCTGAAATCCCAGTGCTGAGGAGGCTGAAAACAGGAGTATCACTACAAGTCCTGTCTGTGTAGTGAGACTGTGTGGACCCTGTACTAAATATATGAAATAATAATACTAACAATAATAATCAATTAACCAAACTTTATAATAGATGCTATGAAATAGGACAAAAAATGTTCAAAGGAAAATGGAACTTGAGAGAAATGAAGGAAGGGAAATGAAAAAAGAAGAATAAAATGGAAATAAAGTTTTGTAGCTAAGAAGCAAAAGAGGAATTAAAGGGAAAGAAGAATAGGGAAAAAAGTCAAGATATATCCTGGCAAGTAAAATTCCCTATGATGAATGTAATCATTATATATATATATATATATATATATATATATAGAGAGAGAGAGAGAGAGAGAGAGAGAGAATCAGTTAATTAAATTTAAAACATAAAACAAAAAAGGAAGAAAATTTAAGCCAGTTGAATTTGACGATTTGATCAATTATTTGCTGAAACAAACAGCACTCCAAACTAAAAGTTATTTAAGATGCCTATCTCACCACACATGCAGGTTACCTAAAGCCAGAAAAAAGAAGGGAAATACAGAAACAGCCTGACTGGTTGTAATATTTGAACAGCTTTCTGCCTGTGACGTCTGGAGCTCAACTACTGTGATTGGCTGAGATTCAGTTGCTCAGTCTGTGCTAGATGAGGTGTGTATACATCAAGCTAGGCTACTGTTCCTCACAATCAAGTACAGAACGTAGTTTAGACCAAAATATTTCAGTTTTAAAAATAAGGGAGTGAAAACAGCAAAAACAAGGGACTAAGCAAGTTGGCCATGTCAATGCTACTTTTCTTACAGTGTTCAGAAGATATTTGTCTTTCTTTAACTTAGGTTGACTGACATCTCTTGTACTCTTTGAAACTTGATCTGCTTATGAGTTCAATTTCATGAAGTCACAATTAACAAAGATGACCTTACTGTGGATGGGCCTGGTCTGCTACAGCCTGCTATAGGAAGCTAGCCCACAGCGTGGTCTTCCATGAAATTTGATAGAGTGTCAGATGTTTGTCAGGAATCAATATCGGTAAAAGGAGAGGAGACACAAAATAATGGAACATAGGAAGTCGGTCAGCTATGAAGTCCTAACATTCCTTTCCAATATGTATTTCTTGGTCTTTGCTTCCCACTACCCTTGTTTTGGGCATATTTACCTTATTTTTAAGAATGTATCACGCATTCAATGCATCATGAATATTAAACTTACATCTCTCACTTGTGACTAAACGACCACAGCCCTATTAGTACTATCAATAAGACCTATCCTAAGAAATAGTACTATAGCCTTTAACACAACTGCTTCTTTCTATTAAAAATAACTTCTTTATTTTTCTTTTCTGTTGTGCACTGATGCAATTTTGCTGTTTTCTAACGAGAGACCCCACAGACGTAATAAGTTCGTCCGATAGTATTTCACATACATTTGATATTTTAAGATTTTTTTATCTTATTTTTACATTTGCTATTGCTTTTAAGAATGTTGATTTGTATATGTAAACAGTTGTTATATAGTGCTGTTTTATTGTTTTAAATCATTTCTGAATTTATTTGTTCTAATGGTTTTGAGATATGTAAGCTTACCATGTATAAATTTCAGTGATCGTTATCAATGAATTATTCGGCAAAATCTTATTCTGTTCATTTTGATGCTAGAATGAAATTAGTAACTGAGGAATTCTTTGGAATTCTTTTTTTTTTTTTTTTTGTCTTTTTGAGACAGGGTCTCGTTATGCAGTTGAGGCTGGCCTTGAGCTCACTTTGGTAGCCCAGGCTGGTCTCGAACTCGCACCGATCCTCCTGCCTCAGCCTCCCGAGTGCTGGGATTACAGGCGTGCGCCACCATGCCCGGCCTTAACTGAGGAATTCTTGAGGAAAGAATGAGTACACTTTTTCCTTACTGAATGAAGTAAATTTTCATCCCCAGAAGGTAAATCCGGGACACACTTTATGTCCCTAAGTGGCCAGCGTAATAGTCCTAGTCCCTATTGTCTTTCAACCACTTTCTATTCCTTCCTTCAGTTATGAGCACTATCACTCCTCCCTTTACACCTGAAAAGGATGTTATGACTACTTCCACAAGAGCCTTGAGAGATAAGGGGCTCGAGCTTACATGAAAAGCTCTTAGAAGATGACTTGGTTTTCAGGTGGCACTTTCACCATCTTTCACTTTGAAGGTATTAAGGAAGTCACTCCAAGGGGAGGATATTCATGCCAACACTCACTGACTGATAAAGTATATGCAGGAATACACACAACTGTTCTGTTTGTAAATTTTAATACTTCTGGCCTTAACATTGTTCTAGCATTTTAGCTTTTCTGTATTTCTATTAAAATGGCATGTTAGCAATTGCAACAGTTTTTTTCAAAACTTATATGTCTCTCATAAAATATAGCTAATTTAAATTTTCAATATGACCTCAGTATTAGTATTTCTAGGAAAGAATAACTCACCATGGCTTCTATGACTTCTAAAATTGAGTAGCATGCTGGTATATGATTTTGTTTTCCAAATTTTATGTTAGGCTGAATGACTTACCTTTTCTACATAAATTACACTATTCTATTGTTATTGACTAAAGTGTAGTAAAACATTTTAATATATTTTTAATTTGCTAGACATTATATTCAACTTTAAAACAATATGTCTTTTCTAATTTCTCTAATGATTTATTCCAATATATAAATTATCTACATTGACTTTCCACTCCAAGTGCAAAAAGTCTGTGCTATTAACTGGAAGTTATCTCTGGCCTTCGATAGAAGACAGAGCTGTTGCTTTCTACCAGGACCCTCTATTATGACCATCTTCCTCAAGGACTTTATTTGTTTATTGAGAAAAGATCATTTCAAGTAGCCCAGGCTGGCTTTGAACACTACACTACTTCTGCCTCAGCCTCCCAACTGCTGGCACTATAGACATGCACCACATACCTGGCAGACTTCAGTATTAATACTTTCAAGAAGGCCGACTAATTTGTAATTATAGTAAATGAAATATAAACAAAACTCAAGATTGAGAATTTGGTACTTTAAAAAACCATCAGTATTAGGTGCTTGAAAAGAAAATTGGATACTTCATTTCCTTTTCTTTCCTCAGGCCAAGCTGGGACCCTATTCAGTAGTAGTATGTTGGTCAGAATGTGTTCCATTTTAACTTAGTACATCTCACAAATTTTCTTAATTATGTAACTAAATACTGTCTACTCAACCACAGCAAATTACTATATGCTTCTACTTCCTAAATCAAATAATTATTAGCGTAAGTTTAGTTTAATTCATTTAAATTAAGTATATGAGTACATAAAACACTTATTTTGTAACACAGACATATTCAAGGCAGGTTTCAGGTATGTAGTTATTATACACCATATGCAAGCTTAATTTTTTCTCTTGATACGAATCACTAATGACGTACTATGGGTAAGTTTTTAATCATAGATTCCTAGAGAACTATGGAGCAGAGTTAACTTCATATATAGTTACATAGCAAGCAAGACAACTGCGAATTTTCAAACATTATGACAAAGAGCCACAGACTTATTTAGGAAGTGATGTGGAAGCAAAAATATTAGTGATTAATTACATTTGGCAAGTTAGAGAAAAACCCTGTGTGTGTGGTGTGTGTGTATGTGGGGGGGATATGTGATCTTAATCCTGACATGTGGCAGGGCATTCTCTAAGTGAAGAAATGATGATGGGTAAATGAAAAACAGTGTCAATAGTATGCATAGTTTAAGAACTTGTAGCTAAGAATTTGACAAATGGAATTAGAGTTTCTAGTTTTCTCATTTAATACCTTGGCAAGTTATTTATTCTCTGATAATAAATGGAAATAAAAATTGTATGTACTTTGTAGGCCTCTTGTGAAAGTCAAGCCACATTTTTCTAAAGAACAGTATGTAGCAGTACATCTGGGAAACAACAAAAATCAGCCAGTGAGAGTAACCTGCTGCTTAATTATTGATTTTTTTCTCTCTTTATATATGTTCTACCCATTGTTGGAAGTAGAGTATGAAAATGTCATGCTATTATTTTTATTGCTCTCTATTTCTCATTTCAGTTCTGTTAATATTTGCTGTATGTAATTAGATGTGCTAATGTTCAGTATATAAGTCCTCATAAATAATACACTTTGCTGATAAGTTAATTTTTATTTCTTTACTGAGGATTGAGCCCAGAGCCCTCTCACTGGATGTAATGCCCTGCCCTTCTTTATTTTTATTTCACAAGTCTTATTAAGTCACTGTCCTGGGCAGAAATTTGTGATTTGTAATGTGTGTAGGACTCTTATTTTTGAAAACATTTTCTTGTCTTTCATTACTATTTTTTTTATTAAATTGTATTTTTGTTAATATAATCATAGCCACTCCTCTTCAAATTTGTTAAACGTGTAATATATTTCAACCCTCACTTATTGTTATGGTTTATGTCTAGTTGTCCCCCCAAAGCCTCATGTAGTCCTTAATCGGGGACTTTTATAGATTGAGACATGACTAATGAGTCACTGGGATGATGTGTTTTAGTACTGATGGGATTACCTGTCTGAGTAGGGCTGGGACTATGGGTTTGGTCTATGGTGGATATCCTAAGGCAGAGAGCCTGATAGGAATATAAAGATAGATAGAGAGACAGACTAGAGCTGTTGCTCTCTGCTGCCCTGTTTGGCTGGCTACCTCCGCCACCATTTTGTTGCTGTTCCACCACCATGAACTGGATGCTCTCTGCCCTGTTCCACTCACCCTTGGGCCAGCCAAATATGAACTGAAACATCCACGAACTGTGAGCTAAATAAACCTTTCCTTCCTTCATTTTGAGTGTCAGGTATTTGTCCCAGCAACGATAGAAAAGTGACTAAGACACTTATATTCTATATTCTTAGTTCTAATGTAAGTTTCCTAAAGACAGTAAATAATCAAGGAGTTATGTCTTTGGTTGTTGGGTTTTGGAGGAATTTCTATAGACCTGGGAATTGAAAGCAGGGACTCATACAGGCTAGGCAAACCTACCACTGAGCTATGCCTCAGCCCTTCTTGCTTTCAAATTTTTATTTAGACAAGGCCTTACTAAATTTTTCAGACTGGCCTTGAACTTGCAATTCTCATGCTTCACCCTCCCAAGGAGCTAGAATTAGAGCTATGTCCAGTTTTTTTTTTTTTTTTTTTTTACAAAAATGTACCTATGATGCAACTGTAAAATTGATACTGTTCCATAAGTTTTATGGGCTTTCTTTACCCATTTTCCTCCTTTTATCTTTCATTTCTCCAGGTAATTTCAAATTACCTGTCTTTTGGATTGCTGATTTTTTCCTTTGACCAAATTTGTTGTTGGAGCCGCATTTCTTCACTTTGGCTATTATATCATTCACATCAAGAATTCTTTTTTTGTTTTTTTTTTTTTAATCCATTTTAATGGGAAAAAAAGATAAAATAGTAATAAAATGGTTTCAAAACTAGTAGAATAGTTATAATTACTACTATGCACTCTCTTGGAGGGTTGAAAATGTAAGTTAACAGACCAAAAATTGGGGAAAAAGAAGGGTTATGCAGATAGCCAATATTTTGGCCCTAGTCCTTCAAGGTCAGTAAGGACTCAGGACATAAGAGAACCTGTGCTGTAATATCCTGTAACTGAGAGGTGTCCCAAATTTTCTGGGCAAGAAGATTATGGGACCTCAGAGGAAAGGGATAAATGAACTATAGTGTGTCTAAGGAGGGTCACCCAGAGAAAAACATTCTCTCAGGCTTTCGCAGAAATCAAACTGGTCAAGCAATGACTGTGACTCCTCCCGGCGGCTGACACTGACAACAGTCCTACAAAGCACTGTACGTGGTTCCAAAGTTAAACCTGAGGGGATTTGACCTTGGAAAATACAAAAGATGACTGTTTTGTTATACAGGTCTTACTTTAACTTGCCCTTGGTCACCCAGCAGAAAAGCTTAATTACGAGGCATAAAACACAGAACTAGATTAGTATGATGAGCTGTAAGAGGCTTAAATCAACAACCTCCACCATTGCCAGCTGCACCAGTAACCCACTGCAGTTATGGAACGTTGGACTATGTATATATCTACTTCCTCTCAGTTCAAAGAGAAGAATTTTCTTTCTTTTTTTTCTGTCCTTATCAATATCAATTAGAAAATGTAGCATGCCCACACCCTGTATTTGTATTATTATTATGAGGACAATATGCAACATGTCAATTATTGCAAATGTACTACTAATGTGTTGTGAAACTATCATATTGATATTTCTTATTAAAAGTAATTAAAACCTTTAAATAACTAATACCATTCATACTGTTGTTTTTATAGTAGCTATTCACAGGAAAAGGTGCAGACCAGGTATCTTATCTAAACAATATTACTACAAACCTTTATACTTTTATTCTAAATGAACTAAGACAAAGTAACTAGATATCTATCATATATATATATATATATATATATATATATATATATATATATATGTACTTTTTCTTTTTAAAGTTTTTAATACTAGGAAAAATGTCATACCATGTCTTATAAGTAGACTGTAAGTCAGAGATACAGTATGAATTTTAAAACAAAGGGACTAATTAAACAATATTAAGAAAATTAATTAAATATTAATTAAAATTAAATTAAATATTTCAAAATCTTCCAAAATTCAAATTAAATCATGATTCCAACTTAGAGACTCGAATGTTGTATATCATATGTATGAATCTGTAATCAATTCATAGTGCTCCCATAGTATTTGAATAGGTGAATATACACAAATATATTAACTAAGAAAGAGTTTCCATAGGGGTAAAAAATTACTAAGAATAAAACATAACATAACTACTAGAATGACAAATATATGACCAAAACTTCTAACAGTTTGAGGATAGGATATCACACAAAGTTTTAGTATGTTGTGTACGTGGATAGTGTCCATGATGCTTACTGGTGGCCAAGTGTCACTTGTGGGACTGAGATACTATTTTCTTGATATCCACTCTGTAGATCCAGACACAATCATGTCCCATAGGGTGCAGGAGAAGTCCATTTGTAGCATAGGCTGATGGACATACTTTGCTGCTGTATATAAAAGAATAGTTGAAAGACTATTTTTGTATACCTCTTTTTTTCCTATGTTTAATTGTTTGCCTTATTTTGTGGGTTCTTTCCATTCTCTTTCATGGAGTTGTGATCATTTCGATCCTTCTCTAGAATATCTTTTGGTAAAGTATGCAGAATTTTCATCATGAAATTCTTTAGTTGTTCTTTGTCCTGGATGTATTTCACTTCCTCGTTGAACTTGAAAGAGAGTTTTGCAGAGTATAGCAGTCTGGACTGGAATTTGTTTTCTTGCAAAACTTGACATACTTTTCTCCATGCTCTTCTTGACTTGATGGTTTGTAAAGAGAAATCGGCTGTTATTTTGATGAGAGTTCCTTTAAATGTGGTCTGTTTCTTTTCTCTAGCAGCTTTTAGTATACTGTTCCTGTGCTGAAATTCTGGAATCTTGATTATTATATATCTGCATGTGGTTTTAATTGGGTTTGGAGTTGTATATGCTGCAGTTACCTGATTGTCAGATTGTTTACTCATATTTGGGAAGTTTTATGCTATGATTTCCTCCTATAATCTTTTATATCATTTGTACAGACTCCTTTTTTCTCATTGATGCTTATTAGTTTTAACTTTGTTCATCTTCGCATCATATCACAGATGTTGAATTATTTTTCTTGTGTTCTATTTGTTATGAGAAGATCTTTTCTTACCTCTTCACTAGCTGCAATGGTGTCTTTAAGGTCTGAAAGTCTATTCTCACTTTCACTGAAATGGTTTTACCAGCTTGTGTTTGACATTTTAAATTCTTTTATAGCACTTTGGATCTGCTTCATACACTTCATTACTTTCCTATATTGCTCATTCAAGGATTCCATCATTTTTCTGTTCTCCTCTATTTTTTTTATCATTGTCTTTACAAGTACTTAGTACTTCTTTTATTACATTTATTGTTTATTTTTTTTAACTTCAGACATTATTTGTGATCTGATTACCACTCTACCTTTCTGTAGTTGTTTCTTTACTTCAAATGCTATTATTTCAGAGATTTCAGGTATATGATTTCTAATTTGTTCTATGCTATTTTCTCCTGTATTTGTTCTGGGTAGACTTGGGGCTTACGAGCACATTTTTCCCCTTCTCTTTGTCATTTTGTATATCCCTGTTTTCTGACTTTTGGTTTAGAGCTTTGGTAGAGTTCTTACCTTAGCACCAGTTCCGGATCTAACTAGTTCAAACTTGTCCAGCTGAAGGTGGCTTGGTTTTGGCTTCTGAGCTCCACTAGTTGCTGTTGCAGCCCTTGGAGATAAACCTGCTGTGCCATTCTGACAAGATGTTCTCTTCGTGGATCAGCTGTGTGGGTCTTTCCTCTCATATCTCTGCAGGGAGTTCTGCAACAGTTTTCCACACTGGGCACGCTGGGTCTGGTTGTTGGGTCAAATGAATTTCCAGCGGGCCCTGGGTCGTCTACATCACAGGTGAGGTCTGGTTTCTGGGCAAGAATTTATGTTTAGTCATGTGAATGGTTTTTATCTTTTGTTAGTAATCTTATTTTTCCCAAGTACTAATTCTTTGATTTCATTTAATTTTCTTTCCATGTTGTCTCATAGCTCACTGAACTCAAAGTAAGAAAAATGATTATTTGCACATGCAAGTCTGATTCATTTCATTTACCAGTGCCATCTCTAATTTCATCAATTTACCAAAAAACCTCAAGTTTATCTTTCTTTATAGCTAAGATAGGAAAGTACACTATTGGTAAAAGGAAAGACAATGCTCAAAAGGAAAGAATAACTGGAATGAGGAAAGCATAAAAGAACATGTATGTGTATTTTGTCCAAACACTGTTAACACAAGCCTTTACTTTCAATGAACTAAGAGAAATCATTAGCATAAAGAACTTAACTATATATATATGTATATATGTATATATATATACTATATACATATGTGTGTGTGTTTCTCTGTGTGTGTGTTTGTGATTTTTCTCTTCCTTTTTTTCTCCAGTTTCTAATCCCAGTTTCTTTTTATTTTTGAAATTTCTTCCCATATTATAATATTCATTGTGCATTTTGGAGATTAGATAATCTTTTAGCTTCTCACCCTAGGGAGACTACATAATGTTTACTCTTGTGAGTCAGGTTTATTTCACTTATGAATATGGTTTCAAGTTGCTTCCACTTACCTAGAAAAGCCTCCGGTTTAAACTCCTTTATGGCCTAGTAATACACTGTTATATAAACGATCACATCTTTTTTATCCACTCCTCAGTTGATGAGCATTTGGATTGTTTCCAAGACCTAGCTATTATAAATTGTGCTGTCATAAACATGGTTGCAGATATATCACTGCATTATATTTTTAATTTCTCTGGGAAGACATTCAGAAGGGAATACCTGAGCCACATTGTACCTCATGTCTTAGTCTTACAGGAGGTTTTATTCTTTTTTTGGTGCCGAGGACCGAACCCAGGGCTTCCAGCTTGCTAGGCAAGTATTCTACCGCTGAGGCAAGTCCCCAGCCCCATCATGTCTTAGTCTTTCAAGGAATATCCATACTGATTTTGAAATCAGCTGCACCAGGCTACACTGCCACCCATGGTAGAAAAGCAATCGTGTGTGTGTGTGTGTGTGTGTGTGTGTGTGTGTGTGTGTGTGTGTGTGTAGTCCCTCTAGCATTTATTATCAGTTCAGGGTTTTGTTTCAGTACCAGGGCTCAAACTCAGGATCTTGTGCTTGCTAGGCAGGCATTTATACCACTGAGCTATCTCCCTGGCCCTGATTATTTTTAATAATATCTATCCTTTCTGGGGTCAGAGGGAATATCAGTGCTGTTTTAATCTTCATGACCAATGATTTTGAACATATTTTCATATATTTATTTGCTGTTTGTATTTCTTCATCTGAGTAGTGTCTTTTTATCTCAAATGTTCATTTTTGCATTAAGTCTTTAAATTTGGGATGTCAAATACCTTGAGTTATACATTCTTAATAGGAATCCTTTATCTGAGGAATGGCTGGAAAGCATTTTTTCTCATACGTTCTGGGTTACCAATGTCTCTCTTGGTGAGTTTGTTACTCATGTAAAGGAAGACTATCAACCTATGGGTATTGACTTTGCATCCAGATATGCTACTAAATTTGCTTATTACATCTAGGATGGGCTTTGAGTTTTTTATATACTGTCATGTTATCTGAAAATAATGATAATTTAACATTTTTCTTTTTTAAAAAATATTTTTTTATTTTTTTTCTTGTTTCAGAACCTTTGTTTGTTTATTCACTCATTTTTATGGCCAGCTCAGCCTACCCCGAGGGCATGGCTGGCGCAGCACGTGGTGCCTGGGATCGAACTGTGGTCCCTGAAGCTGCCCAAGGTTTCCCAAGCAGGCCCTTTAGACCATTGAGCCATCCCACTGGGCCCTTAACTTCTTTCTTTCTTATCATTTCCTTTGATTTCTTCCTCTTTTCTGGTTGTTCTGGTTAAAGTTTCCATGACAATGTTGAATAACATGCAGACACTAGACATCCTTGTCATATTTTCTATTTATTAGACTTAATTAAAGACCATCTATTCCAATTTTCTGCCAGGTTTTTAATGATGAATGGATTTGGACTTTGTCAAAAGCTTTTTTTTTTTTTTCAACTTTTGAGATCATCATATGAGTTTTGGCCTTGACACTGTTGATATGGCATATTACACATACTGATTTACGTATTTTGAACCATCCCTACTGCATTGGTCAGGGTTTTACTTAGAAGAACAGAACAGATATAAGGAATGGATATTAACACAAAATATACAATCTATAAGGAATTATAAGATTGGCTTAGAGTAGTCATCCAGAGTCAGATGAGGAAGTGTGCAGAGGGTGTCTGCATACTCTGGATTGAAGAATTCAGTCCGGAGGTCTGGACTTCACTGCAGCACTCTGTGAAAGTCTCTATCCTTCGGCTGATGGGTCTGCGATGGAAGACTGAAGTGTCTGTAATGGACACTGAAGAGTCTGCGATGGATGGGGAGAGATCCAAGCTGGAGGCTGAAGAGTCTGTGCTGCAAGCCAGATGATGAAGTCCAGCCTGAATGCGAAGACTGAAGCTTCTCTGATGAAGTGAAGTTTTCACTTCTTCCTCAGCCCTTTAAAAAGTCTCTTTGTTCTCA
>PVJA010032821.1:0-23868 GCA_004027025.1 Myocastor coypus
AAAAAAAAAAAAAAAAAAAAAAAAAAAAAGGAAAAAGAAAGAAAGAAAATACACCAGTTGTTGGCCTAGTTAAATAATTTTAACTTACTTAAAAGTTAAAAAAATTAAAGTCTTTTAAAAGTGAACCAGCCAAATTTAGACCAGTCTGTGCCTTTTCTAATCCTTTGCTTGCACCATTAGTAGCAAGAAAGAGTCCTACCAAGTATCTGTGGTTGATACAAATTGAAACTATTTGCCACTGGAGCTCACAACTCCTTATTTATCTGAAGGTCCTCAGTTGTTTCCCTTAACTCTCCTAGTACAACTCACCAGCTTGTCTAAATTAAATCTGCTGCTATAAATTAAAAATGCTGCTATAACAGCATTTTTAATGGCATATCCACTATTAATTGAAAGTGTTTATGAGGTTAAATGTGATGCGTGTCTAATCAAGATGATCTAAAATGTATTGTAGACAATCTTTGCCATCGGATGGCAATGCTGTTGTTAGAGTTGAGGCTGTCTCCTAGGTATGCTTTAATAGATGTTTAATAAATCTGTGTGTCTGTGTATTTCAATTTGCAGAGCCCTTTGAAATGTAAGACTCAGGGCACAGTTTCCTCTTGCTCAAATCTAAGAGTGGTGTTGCACACCAGTAATAAATGTAAGTATTAGCACCATAATACTTTATAATACACATGTGCTACACTTTTGAGGTGCTTCCGTATTTACACTTTCTTTTGATCTTCCTAAGAACTTGTGGACTAGATAGGGTAATTAGAGCCGAGAAGGATAGGTCTAGAGAGGTTAAGTGATTTATCTAAAATTACCCTTCTAATTAGTGGTGGGGCTCAGAGTAGAGTCTGCATTTCTACACACATAGGTCTTCCTGTAACTCTTCTGTGACGCCTCCTTCCCGTTTCTGAAGCGAAGCAACCTAACAGTTTGTCAGGTTGCCATCCCAACACTTTTTTCACTTGGTAAAACCCTTTGGATTTTAGTATAGGAAATAAAGAGCGTGCAATGAACTTCAGAAAGCCATAGGCTTTCTCTTATCTGTATGGGCCATGTGGGACCAGTATATCCATACCGACCAAGGCTTCAGAAACTAGAGATTCACCTCCTTCCAGGTGAAGTCTCATTCGAGTAACAGAAAAAGTCTTCTGAAGGGTGAGGGGCATATTCCTTGATTACCCAGAGGGCACTAAGTACAATTCTGGGAATGTAAGACAGCATTTTCTAAGAGCCGGAGCTCTGGGAAATGTCGCCTGTGCTCAGTCTACCTAGAAGTACAAACCATTGGCGTGAATAGGAATAACCTTCTTTTAACCATAGGACCCAGGTTTCTCATGGCTTTTCCTTTACAGTTCGCTCAGATCACCATGTCTGTGTTCTCCACTCCCATAAAGCCAAGCCTGCAAACACTTACTAAAATACGTTTTAAAAACTTAGATTTAAAAACACATTTTTATTAGTGTGTATTTACAATACATAAAGACTACCTTCCCATGCGAAAGTTGGCCCATGCGCATACCATGCCTTTGTCCTCTTCTTCTCTCCCTCCCTTCCTCCAACCTTAGATCCCCTTCCCATCTGAGGAAGGTTGAGCCCTTGTTTCCTATCAGCCAGCTTTTATTTTGCTCTTTAAATTATTTACACTCTAGGTTTCTCATCTGAGAGGAGTTGCATGATACTTAAGCTCCAAGTATGATTATTTTATGTTAGCATAAAATCCCCTTTTATTCAGAAGGCTGAGAATGGAGGATGGTTACAAGTTCGAAACCAGCCTGGGCTACAAAGGAAGCACAAGGATGGCTTGAGCTGCACAGTGAGGCCCTGTCTCTAAAAGACAAAATAAAATAAAATAAAATAAAGTAAAATAAAATAAAATAAAATAAAATTCCCTTTTCTCCTTACTTTTTAGCATATCTTGACTTTAGAATGCATCTGACAGCCAGTGGCACCTCCCAGGACACAGAGCACAGCTGTGTGCATCTTCTATAAGAATATATTATTTTTCAAAATGAAAACAAAATTTTTAAAAGTGACACAAAAAGTTTTAAAAATGTGATACAAAGTCTCCTGTGGTTTAGGATCCAGTAAAAGTAACCAACATGTCCCAAGGTTCCGGGGGATACTGTACTTCTGGTTCCTCAAGGCAGTGGGCTGTGGATTATCTCATAGAGCCTGCTCCTGGGAGTGACACATTGTATCAGAGCTGTCTGTTTAGATGATCATCTTTCCCACAAGAGTAAGAGCTCCTGTGGAAGGCAGGAACTATGGTCACTTACATTTTGGTCTCTAGTGCCTAATGTAGAGTTTTTTTTTTTTTTTGTCTTTTTGAGACAGGATCTCACTATGCAGTTCAGGCTGGCCTTGACCTCACTTTTGTAGCCCAGGCTGGTCTTCAACTCACATGGATCTTCCTGTGTGCTGGGATTACAGGCGTGTGCCACCTTGCCTGGCTCTAATGCAGAGTTGAGCCTGTCAAGTTCATGAAATAAATAGTGAAAGACCATAGGTACTCTCCATTTTCAGTGTGAGTTACACCTGTCCTCCTTAATGGTTGACCACTGAAGAAGGCATTTATTCTCTACCACGACACGGCTTGTGGGCTTTTCCTTTGTGAATGATGGTGAATGGCGAGACACAACCAAGGAGTGTTATGGTATAAAGGTGCCTTTATATTCTCCCCTCAGGCATGTATAGCTTTATCTTTCTTCTGCTACATCTGTTAATTTTTCTAATTATTATATATGTGAAGGAAACCTCTTTCTAGCTTGCTAATACATTAAATATAGTCGTCACTCAACAATGTGTATAAATTCTAAGGAATGTGTTGTTAGGCAATTTTGTCATTATGCAAACACCACTGCGCATACTTAGGCAAACTAAGACTGGTAGGTGAAATGTTACTCTTGCGTATGCAGCTTGTCTTGGATCGAATCGTCCTTATGAAGTGCATGACTGTATCTGAGCCCTATTGTGAATAGGGGAAAAAAATGGCAGTATTTTTTTTCTCACTATTTATTTTTATTTTTATTTTTTTGATTCTTCAGCTAACTCAGAAGAGATGATTTATTGTACACGCTTTACACTCAGCCAAAAGCGAGAACAGAAGTAGTCCAGAATGCCAGAGATCCAGGGCAAAAAACCAGGGGACTGCTTAGTTTGAACCCGGTAGATCTCTCTTTGAGGTGGTCTTGGCGATCAGATGGCAGTGCAGTTCTAATCCATTGAGACGTTCTAGACAGCACGCAGTCCAAAACCTGTTCCAGCCTTGTCAGCCTCCAGCATTCTTTATTTCTGTTCCTTTGGCCTCCATGGGTGTACCAACTATTTTACTTGGACCTCTGTCTCGTCTTTCTTCTTTTACGCTTCAGTCTGCGCATTCGCTTCTTCCTCCACTTGGCTCTCATGGCGCAGAGGTTTCTGCTAAGAAGATGGTGTTAAAGTTGAGAGCTTTTTTCACTATTTAAAAAACTTGTTTTTGTCTTTTTAAGATAGGGTCTCCGCATGCAGTTCAGGCTGGTGTTGAGGTCACTTTGTAACCCAGGCTGGTCTTGAACTTGCAATCATCCTTCTGCCTCAGCCTCCTGGGTGCTAGGATTATAGGGGTGCAGCACCATGCCTGGCTCACTATTTAATTTTTTTTTTTTTTGTCTTTTTGAGACAGCATTTCACTATGCAGTTCAGGCTGGCCTTGAGCTCACTTTTTGTAGCCCAGGCTGGTCTCGAACTCACACTGATCCTCCTGCCTCAGCCTCCCAAGTGCTGGGATTATAGGCCTGTACCACCATGCCTGGCTCACTGTTTAATATTTTGCAAGTGAAAATTTTGGTCTTTAAATTATGGTATCATTTTTATATAGGTAAGGTTTGCGGAGTGTGTGTGTGTGTGTGTGTGTGTGTGTGTATGTGTGTGTGTGTGTGTGTGGTGTTCTCAGGTTCTAAACATCAGTGACAGCAACAATTTAAAAATAGGCTAAAGTCTTTTAAGCCCTTGAAAAATGCTGAACATCACCTATCATTAAAGAAAAGAAATAAAAATACAGTGAGGTACTGCACAACCCTTAGGATGGCTATTACTATTACTATTATTACATATATATATATATATATATATATATATATATATATGCATATATTTTGGTGGTACCAGGGATTGAACTCATGACCTTGCACTTGACAGGCAAACACTTATTCCATTGAGCTATTTCCCTAGCCCCAGGGTGGCTATTATTAAAACAAAATAGGAATAGAAAATACCAAGTGTTGGCAAGGAGGTAGAGAATTTGGAACCTTGTGCATTGCTGAGGGGACTTAATGTGGTGTGGTTAAGCAAACTGTGGTCTATACATGTAACCACTCCCCAGGACAACAGTGAATGTTGTGGACTAGGAATATGTACTGGTAAAATAAAATATTAAAAACTAAGATATTGGCACAGATCGAGAGAAAATAAAATAAAATAAATATGCAGTTGCCATGGAAAATGCTGCCTCAAGTTCTTGAAAATGCCAAACGTGGAATTACTGTGTTGTGCAGCAACTCTACTGCTGGGTGCAGACGCTACGGGCTGGAGGCAGAGCCCTGAGCAGGCCGGTGGACCCAGCAGCGTTCACAGCAGCGCGAAGGCGAAAACAACGTTAGTGTCCACTGACAGCTGAATGCAAAAGTAAATGTGATATTCCACAGAGTATTTTTCAGCATTAAAAAAAAAAAAAAAAAAAAAAAAAAAAAAAAAAAAAGGAACTTCTTTCTTAGATCCAGCTAGTGAGAGGCTGAGGCGGGATTGGTTGAGCCTGGAGTTTAATGCTATCCTGGGTAATGCAGTAGCTCCAAAACATTAAAGATAAAAATAAAAAAGAAAAGAAAGCTTGACATACACGGCCTGTAGATGAATTGTGAAAATAATATACTAACTGGAATAAGTGAGAGAAAGGACAAGCATTGTCCATAGCATTGCACGTATACGAGTAGTGAAAGTGGCCAAGCTCCTAGTACAGAAAGTAGCAAGGTGGTTTCCAGGACGGGGGAGGGAACAGAGCCGGGAAGCTGAAATGCTGTGGAGATGGCTGGTGGTAGTAACTGCATTGCAGTGTGACGGGGTCCAGGGCCACTGAGCTGGACACCTAAAAATGGTTAGTCCAGAAAACTGTATTCTCCCACGATGAAAAGGCTTGATGGTTGCTTAGCACATTATGATTTATAAAGCACTTGTCACAGTATTTTTCTTTCTGAGACAGGGTTTCACTATGTAGCCCAGGCTGGCCTTGAACTTTCAGAGATCCTCCGGTCTGAGCCTCCTGAGTGCTGGGGTTACAGGTGTGGGCCACCATGCCCAGAAACGTTATCTTATTTGCTCCTCAACATGACCTTGAGAGGCAGCCATGGCTGTTATTATTATCTTCATTCTACATATGAGCAAATGGAAGTTTATTTAGTGTAAAGGAAGCTATCACTAAGGCACACAAAGCTAAAAAGGTGCTCAACAGGGTCAGAAGCAGGACCCAGGACCTTCATTCAGATGTCTGTCCGTTGTCCCAAACTGCCTTTCCACAGAAGGATTCCTGGACCTCAAAAACGGATACTGACCCTCAGGGTTCTCTACGAAACGATCACCTTCCACATGGCCGACACCTGTGGAGCTGGTTTCAGGCAACCATCTTGAAAGGGGTTCCTGGTGAGCATTAGCGAACAACAGGATGAACGAGGTGAGCCCTTCTCTGTGACAACAGTGGTGTCACCCTATAAGAAACAGAGTGCAGAGAAGGGGGTGGAGTCTTGGTGGGCCACGCCCTCCAGCTGCTTGTCAATCAGCTGGAGCTCCACCTCCTTCTATATAATTTTAAAGGGACACGATCTTGTTGGATTAAACTATCAAATATTCCTTAAAATTCATTTGTAGGCTGTTAGATGATTCTTTGTTATGAGACAGATCCTGTTTATGTAGTTGAGGGTGGCCTTGAGCTCACTATGTAGCATTGCCTGGACGCCAAACTCATGGCAGTATTCCTGCCTCAGCCTCCTGAGTACTGGGATTATAGGTGTGCGCCATCAAACCTTGTTAAATGATTCTTGACAATTTTTTTTAGACTAAAAAGAAGTTTTATAGTCATCATGTAATATAATTTAAAATTTCAAAAGGCCTGATAGGCCCTTTGGAAAGGTTATAACTTTGAATATACAGAGACATGATGAATAGCAAAATAGACTTTTATTGTACAACTGTGCTTGCATTGTTAATTCAGTACCATAAAATCTTTCCAGTAAATTAATTACAGCCAAGAATCAGAAGGGACCCTAGTGCAGGAACTGCTGAGGAGCCATAGCCAGCTGTTCTTCAAAACTGGAATGCTACTTTTTTTTTTTTTAAATATGTAACAAACAGTTCTAAAGCACATCCATAAGAACCCTAATCATAGATTGTTGGTGGACTACAAAGTTTTGTTTTGTGTACTGAGGAAGAAAAATGTCTTACATAATATTAACATATTTTAGAGCATTCAGGTTATTTTTATGGTAGGCTGAGAGCTAAAATTTTGTGGTGGCAAAAAGTTTGGAAATTTAAAATGTGATAATAATCATACAAGGACAAAAAAGAAACACTGCAAAATTTTCTTGGAGTAGGAAGGCGTTTTTCTACCCTACAGATCACTTCTCTTTTTCATTATTTTCTAAATGAGCACGTCTCACAACTGTCATGGAATAAAATCAACTTTATTCTGAAATAAGGGTCATTAAGGGCTGGGGCTTTAGCTCAGTGGTAAAGTTCTTACTTAGCATGGAGAAGGTCCTGGATTTGATGCCCAGCATTTCAACAATGAGTAAACAAACAAATAAAATAATGATGATTAGAGACTCAGCCTAGGGGTGCTAGATTTCATCACTGTGACAAATACCCGAGCTCAATGAACTCAGAGGAGGCAAGGTTAGTTGGCTCGGGGTTGAAGAGGTTTGGTTTGTGGGTGCTTGGCTGTGTTGCCTTGACACAGAGTATCACAGTGAAGATCCAGGGCGGAGGGCAACTGCACACTTTACAGTATCAGGTGGGGAGCAAGAGAGGGAGAGAGGGGGCCTGGCCCCTAGTGTCCCCTGCAAGGGCAAACCCTCGGCATCCAACTTCCTTCCCTAGGCCCTACCTATGAATAGTTCCATCATCTGCCAACAAGGGACCAAGCCTTTAACACATGTTCCTTGGGAAGACTTTTAAGATCTAAACTATAGGGCCTCATGAATAAACTTTTCTGCTGGGTGGTTAAGGGCAAGTTAATGCAAGACCTGGATAACAAAACATGGAACTTTTGTATCTCCCAAGGTCAGTCAAATCCCCTCAAGGTTTACTTTGAAACCATGAGGCATAAAACATAAAGCTGGATTAGTATGCTGAGCTGTAAAAGGCTTAAATCTACAGCTTCCATCATTGCTAGTTTTGCCAATAATTCACTGCAATCATGGAACATTGTATTATGTATACAACTACTTTCTCTTAGTTCAATGAAAATAAATTTTTTTGTACCACTAACGATTAGAAAAATTATAACATCTATACCCTGTGCTCTGTATAATAGCAGGACAACAATATGCATTGTATCAAAAACTGGAAATGTACTACTAATGTGTTTTAAAACTGTCATATTATTATTTCTTATTAAATGCAATTAACCCCCCCCCAAAAAACTATAGGGCTGGCCAGATAGCTCAGCGGATTAAAGCTCCATCTCCTGAGGCAGATGCACGAACTAGAGTTCAATCCCCTTTGTGCCCTGCCAGCTCTTCCCCTGGTGTGCACTGAGACATGGACTGAGTCTGAGTGTGGTGGCCTGCACGTGTAATCCCAGAGCTTGGAAGGCTGAACACAGGAGAGTCACTACAAGTGCAATCTGTGTAGTGAGGCCTTGTAGACCCTGTACTAAATACACACACACACACACACAAAAGTCTAAACTATGAAGCCAGACCACTTGGAAGTGTGTGTGTGTGTGTGTGTGTGCATGCACATGTGCATGCAGGCGCTTATACACATATAACAAAAGAAGCTCTTACAGTGTAGAAATATGCTTTGTTTGCTCTGTAGGATTTTTTGTTTTAATGATTTAAGATCTTAGTTTATGGGCTACAGATAAACTATGCTGCAACCACAAAGAGTTTCCAGGGATGTTTGGTAAAGTGAAAGCACCATCGTGTCTTTTCATTCATGTGTACATTTTATTTTTTTTTTTTTTATTTATTTTTTTTTTTTTTGTGGGACCAGGGTTCGAACTCACGACCTTGCACTTGCCCAGCAGGCACTTGTGCCTCGGAGCTATCTCCCCAGCCCCTCATGTGTACATTTTAAAGTACCTAGGGTGTCTTTCTGGTCCCTGTGAGGTCCTCCACCCTATTTCACCTAAGGCCCACCTCTCCTCTTCCTTCTCTGGGTTCAGCAATTGCTAAATCCTGTGATGGTAGGCCCAAAGTTGGACTGTAAATCTCACTTCCTTAAAGCTGCCTTGCAGTTCATGGCAGTACGCAATGGGACACATCCGACCAATGCTATTATCTGCTGTGCACTGACTGCATTTCATGTACCCGTGTATTGGTCAGGGTTTTACTTAGAGTAACAGAACAGATAATGTAAGGAATGGATATTAACACAAAACATACAAAGTATAAGGAATTATAAGATTGACTTACAGTAGTCAGCCACAGAGTCAGATGAGGAAGCGTGCAGAGGGCGTCTGCACACCCCAGACTGAAGAATTCAGTCCCAAGGTCTAAAGCTTACTGCAGTGCTCCGAGCAAGTCTGTCCCTTGGCTGATGGGTCTGCGAAGGAAGACTGAAGAGTCTTGTGACGGACGCTGAAGAGTCTGCGATGGAAGGCAAAAGATCCAAGCTGGAGGCAAAAGAGTCTGCGCTGCAGGAAAGACGGTGAAGTCCAAGCCAATGGGAAGACTGAAGCTCCTCCAACGAAGTGGCAGTTTGACCCCCTCCTCAGCCCCTTTTATGGTCTCTTTCTGCTGAGTCACTCTGGGCGGGCCCTCTGTTTCTACCAGCTGGAAGCCAAGTTGATACGATGTATCAACCACTACAACTGGTCACTTTTAGGCCTAACATTTCATACCCATGACCCACACATTGCCTGCTTCTGACACTTTATTTTCCAAAGCTCCATAATTTTCCTTTTATTTCGGCTCAGAAGTCAGCACACCATAACCTGTGCATCAAATCTAGCCTGTTGCCTGTTTTTGTATCGCCTGAAAGCTAAGAGCTTTTTTCGTTGTTGTTTTGTTAAACACCTTCTTGCTGTAGTCCAGGCCGGACTTGAACTTGGCATGCAGCATGAACTGGCTTCAAACTAGCTGTCCTCCTGTCCTGGTGTCCCAGGGCTAGGATCTTGGGCCTTGGCACCGCACCTGGCTCTCAAGAATGGCTTTTATATTTTAAAAAATAATGGAAAAATACCAAAATATGCAATGCCCAGAACATGTAAAAATTGTATTAAACTCAATTTCCAGAATCCTCAAATGTTTATTTGAACACAGTTCCTCTTGTTCATATAGGTGTTACTATGATTACTTTTATGTGTGAGCTTGACTAGCCGAGGAGGACCCAGATTAAAAGTTATTTCTGGGCTTGCTAGTGAGGATCTTTGGGGAGAAATTTAGCACATTAGCTGGTAGGTTGAGTGAAAAAGACCACCGTCCTCTGTGTGTGTAAGCCCAGGCATCAGGAGTCTGAAAGGAACAGGAAAGTGGAGGAAGGGAATGCGCCCTCTCTGTGTGAGCCGGGACATCTGTCTTTGTCTGTGATGGGGCAGTAGTTCCTCGTGTCCCTTGGCTTTTAGGCTCAGGTAGAGCTACCTCCATTGGCTCCTCATGCTCTTGGGCCATCAGGCTGGAACTAGAGCTCCACGCCGGATTTCCTGGGCCTCCTGCTTGCAGATGGCGGCTGGTGGGGCTTTTCAATCTCTGTAGTCGTGGACGCCAGTTCCTCTTTGAATAGATCTCCTATGAATTCTGCTCCTCTGGAGAATTCTGAATATACAGGTGTTGTGTGCGGCTGCTCTTGGGCTATGATGGCGGATTTGAGTAACTGGAGACGGGATGGACTACATGACCTAAAATATTAGTTCATTAATATCTGAGAATAAACCTGGCCTTGAACTCACGGTGTAGCCCAGGCTGACCTGGAATGTGAAGTGATGGATCCTCCTGCCTTCTGAGTGCTAGGATTACAGGTGTGTGCCACCATGTCTAGCTAAAATATTTATTACCTGGTCCTTTACCAGGTAAGCACTTCAAGATTTTTTTTTTTTTTTTTTTTTGGTAGGATCAGAGATTGAACTCAGGTCCTTGTGTTTGCCAGGAAAGCATTTATTCTACTGAGCTATCTCCCCGACCCCTTTACTGAAGTTTTGTTTACTATGTTTCTAACTTAACGAACTAATTTGTATGTTTACTCATTTTCTCTTCTACTTGGAATACTCTTTTTAAAAAAATTTATTTTATTTTATTTATTTATTTCTTGTTTCAGAACCTTTGTTTGTTTATTCACTCATTTTTATGGCCAGCTCAGCCCGCCCCCAAGGGCAGGGCTGGCACAGCATGTGGTGCCGGGGATTGAACCGCAGTCCCTGAAGCCGCCCAAGCTTTCCCAAGCAGGCGCTTTAGACCACTGAGCCATCCCGCCGGGCCCCAGAATACTTCTCTTTTTATTCTCTTTTATATCTTCACTCTCACTAGGTAATTTTGTACAATGATGTTACATTTGATGCGCGAATTATTATTCTCAAACTTGACGTCTGCCCTGAACTCAACAGCAAAATAGACAACTGTCTACCTAATGTTGCCAGTTGAATAGCGAAACATCTCACATTCAAACATGTTTCAAAATGTACAGTGGTCTGTCACTTATCACAGAGGCTGTGTTCCAGACACTCCCGTGATAAGTGAAAATCAGCGAAGTAGCGACATTGTATATATTTTAGTATTTCTCTATATTTTAAGGCTTTATAAACCCTTCCCACACTCTTATAAATCTTTCCTACACTTTTAAAAAGCACTTCTAATGGGCTGGCAAGATAGCTGTATGGATGAAGCTCTTGCTTAGGTTAAGTGCAGGGATGGGGGTTTGATCCCCAGCACCACATGTGACATCTGGTGCGCTGAGCTGGCAACTGAGTCCAGGCGTGGTAGTGTAAGGGACGAATGCTCCCTTTAAAAATGTAAGGGGCAAATGCTCTATTTAAAAAATGTAAGGGACGAATGCTCTCTTTGCTCCTTTCCAGGAGCAGAGCCATTTGTCCTTTGACTCCCAGTGTGCTGGGAGATGAGATAATACAGTTGTAGATAGCCCAAGTTAGTTAGGAGTCAAGGCAAGGCCTGCCTCCCCTTTGCTCAGAAATTTCTTTGATCAAGAGATCTATAAAATATGCCTTCCCTGACCATATTAGGGAGTTCCCCTCATCACCTGGCCTTCGGCTTCCGCTTGATTATTCCCCCCAATAACTATAACGAGCCATTTAAACTAACCAATGCTAGCTGGGCGTGGTGGCGCACACCTGTAATCCCAGCACTCAGGAGGCTGAGGCAGGAGGATTGGTGCGAGTTCGAGACCAGCCTGGGCTACGAAAGTGAGCTCAAGGCCAGCCTGAGCTGCATAGCGAGACCCTGTCTCAAAAAGACAAAAAACAAAACAAAACAAAACAAAACTAACCAATGCTATCTGTTTCTGTACCTGTGCCCATGTGGACCCTTCCTCCCTTTGTTCTATATACTTATAAACCCCGACCCTGCTCAACTCGGGGCTCTTTGTTCCTGCGTGTACATCGAGCCTTGTGCATAGACAAATAAACCCCTTGCTGACTGCATGAGAAGGCGTCTGTTGGTGTCTTCCTTGCGTGGCGGGCATCCCAACCCTAACAGTAGTGCACACCTGTAATCCCAGTGCTAGGGAGGCTGAAAATAGGAGGATCACCACAAGCCTGAGCTGTGTGGTGAGACCCTGTACCAAATACATAAAAAAGCACTTCTAATATTCTCAATCATTTTCTAAACTCATAAGCCTATGTGATTTTTTTTTTCTTTTTGAGATAGGGTTATGCTATGCTATTTAGGCTGGCCTTGAGCTTGCTTTTGTAGCCCAGGCTGGTCTTCCTGCCTCAGCCTTCCTGCCTCAGCCTCCTGCCTTAGCCTCCCAAGTGCTGGGATTAAAGTTGTGTGTCACCACACCCGGCCAAACCTATGCAATTTTAGCAACATGTGTACAATGTACGGTATAGTATGTATTCATCCACTAAGGAATATATACTGTAGACAGTGTATTTTATTTTGATTTAATATTCTTTTAATATGTTAGAATTAATATTTTAATATATTTTAGAAATTTTTAGGCAGATTATTAAAATTATAAATACTACACATATATGTATAGTATGTGTTATATATGTATAGTGTATGTAGTATTATAAATACTACACATATATGCATGTAGTATTGTATACTACCGCAAAATCCCACAGTGTAGTGGAAAATTTGCGATAAGTAATTTAGATTAATATTTTTTAAGGCCGGCCAAGTAGCTCAGCTGATTAAAGCACCTACAAATAAGCACAGGGGCAGGCCATCCCTGGCCTGCTGAGTTGGTCCCTTCCGTGGGGCTCTCTGAGAAGGCAATTGAGACTGGGCCTGGTGGCGTATGCCTGTCACCCCAGCTCTTGAGAGGCTGTAAACAGGTGGATCCCTATAAGTCCGATCTAGTAGTGAGACCCTGAAAACCCTGTAGACCCTTCCCTAAAATAAAAAAAAAATTTCTTTCTTTTGTTTTGAAAATCCTTGAGACAGTGTGTCTGCAAATATGGAACTGTGAAATGGCGAGGGACCTGAACCGTGGACAGGAACACTTCACTCAAGGGCCCTCCCTGTGACACCTCTGCTGCACACCATGCTGACTCTTTCTTCTGAGCTGGTGGACATTGATTCCAACTTTACCTAGTGCTAGCAGGGTCTTAAGCCTCCTGATCGGGAGTCAGAATCCCCTCTTTACTATGTGGTGTTTTACACAGCTTGTTTAGAGCAAGACCACTGTGTTTCCATCTCACCCCTGAAAGAATGTGTGGCTGTCAGCCAGAATTCAAAAAATAAATGCTGGTGAGGTTGTGGGAGGGAGGGAAAGGAGCTCTATATTGTGGGAAATATAAACTAGTAAACTAGTACAGTGGCCATGAGAACTAGTGTGAAGATTCCTCAAAAAAGAAAACTAGAAATTCCACTTGGCCTGGCTATTTCCCTTCTCGGGATCTTTCCAAAAGAGTCAGACACCTCGTTTGCCAGTGATCCATGGGTACTCATGTCTATAGCCGCATAACTCATAATGGTTAAATCTTGAAAGTAGCCTACAGGCCATAACAGACGAATAAATAAAGAGAATATAGTAAGATTCACAATGGAGTGCCGTTTAGCCATGAGGAGAGGTAAGTTTCGCTTGCTTGTAGGTGAGTGCTGCACCTGAAGCCCATCATCCTAAGTGAAATAAAGCAGCTACAGAGGTTAAATAGCTTGTGGCTTCTTTGTATGAGGCACCCAAAGTATAAATAATATGAAGAGCAAAATGCAGACCTTCTTCACTGAATGACTGAGTTATATTCCTGAAACTAGGTTGTTAAATGAATTGTTTGTTAAATGAGAACTTGTATGTAGTATGTGTATTATAATACTTAGAACAACAAAATGGTCAAAGGAAACTCCAATATGATCACTGTGCTTTTATTTGCATAGCTCTTTGAGCGCAGTACTCTAATGTATAAGAGTCTGTAAAACTATAGTATTGTAGGTTGGGTGTGGTGGTGCATGTCCACAATCCCAGCACTCAGGAGGCAGAGACAGGAGGATTACTGCAAACTGGAGACCAGCCTGGGCTACAAAGTGAGGTCAAGGCCAGCCTGAGCTGCAGAGTGAAACCCTGTCTCAAGACGAACACAACAACAACAACAACAACAACAAAACAAAAATGAAAAAGAAAAGCCACAGTACTGTATTGTACAGCACAATAAATAAAAATTATAGTCATATAAGGTGTAGTACACAAAAACACACTGAGACCTTATGAACCGTGTGTACAGGAACGATGCAAAAAATAGATGTGCCATAACTCCAAGAGATGGGCTATGAGTCTAAATAAATACTGTGCCTTGCTTAGAAGTCTGAATGGGTGTTAAACAGGTCAGTCATTAAGCAAGTATTTGTAAAGACAGGTGACAGGAAATGAGAGGTGACACTGGGGAGAGGAGTGCGGTCTGGTGATCAGAAGAGACTGAGGGGAAGGATGGGGGGGGATAACAAAGGATCAAGGGCTGGTGAGATAGCTCAGCAGTCTAAAGCATCTGCTTAGGCAAGCTTAGGCAAGTGGTGGGGACCTTGGTTTGAACCCTGGCACCATAATTTCCACAGTGCATGCATTTAATATGTTTTTTTTTTTTTTTCTTCAGGACCGGGGTTCAAACTCACAACCTTGCACTTGCCCAGCAGGCGCTTGTGCCTTGGAGCTATCTCCCCAGCCCCAAAACTCTGGGAAGCTCTTGATATTTTGTTTTTTGTTTTGTTTTGTTTTGTTTGTGGGACCAGGGTTCGAACTCACAACCTTGCACTTGCCCAGCAGGCACTTGTGCCTCGGAGCTATCTCCCCAGCCGCATTTAATATGTATTGTAAACATACACTAAGGAACCCAGAAAGATTACAGGTGTGCAGAGAGAAATCTCATCTTTCTTCGTTTTCATTCATGACCTGTAAGACTTGCTAATTGGCGAAGGGCACAGATTAAAGATCTTGAATCATTTTAGGAAGGAAAACACGCGCTCATTTATTTTTCTGTCCCTAAATACTCTTTCTCCGTTTGTGTCCAGGGAAGCGTCTCAAGTCAGCTAACTGAGACCCTTTGTTGTTACTGGGGGGGTCATGGACTCCAGCTGTTGGTGGCACTTGGTGCTGGTAGAGGCTGCTGGAGCCACGCAGGGGAAGGAGACTGAGTGAGGGGAAAGGTGAGGAGAGCCTCCCTCGGGCCCTCGTGCTCTGGGTGGGAGCTCAGCAGCTGGCTCTTCTCGTTGGCCTTCTACCACGCACTGCCTTCCACAGGCTTCAGGGTCTGTGGTGCACTCGCTCGCTTGCTGAGCTGCTGGGTGCGCGGCCCTGAGGCTGATTCAGAGACTCGTGCAGAGAGGGCTAAGGCCGCCCTTGTCCTCCAGACTTCTACAGCCTCGTTGGGAGGTGAAACAGAAACACGAAACAGCCCTGTAAAGTGAAAACAATTCAGGTTACACAGGTGCGCATGCTAAAGATATTTGCAAACTTCTATTCACTTCATTTTGCTAAGAACACCTGTAAGATGGAGAATGGAGCTGCAAAGTCTTCGCTCCTCTGCCCTGGAACCAGCGCACGTGGCTCCTTGTCTTAATCAATCTCCTTTCCCACCCTCTCCTCCAGACTGAATGGCCCCTGGTGATCTAACAGACTTTTGGTTTCAACTGGTCTCTTGGATAAATGTTCAGCCAATTCAAGTTTGGGCTTCCGTTCCTCCCCACCACTGCCTCCTTCTCCCTGCTGCTCGGGCAGTGCACGGTCAGGTGCGGTGAGGCCAGCACCATGAGGCCAGTTGGTGAGGCCGTGTCTGCAGCAGGCAGTGCAGTGGCAGTGCCTACCTCCTGCTCCCACGTGAAGCTTGGCCTCTAGGTAGATTTCCCCGGGAAGGTCCTTTATGCCTTATGGCGGAGTCAAAATGAATTAGGGACTGTGTTCTGCCCAGGGATCTGCACAGGGCTCGGCCTGTCCCACTCTCGCTCTGTGTCTTAGTTACTTTTTACTCGTTCCTGGGACAAATACCCGACACTCAAAATGAAGGAAGGAAAGGTTTATTTAGCTCACACTTTGTGGAGGTTTCAGTCCGTATTTGGCCAGCCCAAGGCTGAGTGGAACAGGGCAGAGAGCGTCCAGTTCATGGCGGTGGAAGAGCAACAAAATGGTGGCAAAGGCAGCCATCCAAACAGGGCAGCAGAGAGCCACAGCAACAGCTCCAGTCTGTCTCTCTGTCCCTCTTTATATTACATTCAGGCTTTCCGCCTTAGGATATCCACCCTAGACCATATTCATAGTCTCAGCCTTACTCAGACCAATAATCCCATCAGTACTCAAACACATAATCCCAGTGACTCATGAGTCAAGTTTCAATCTATAGAAGTCCCTGCCCAATGACTACATGAGACATAAACCATAACACTCTACATGTCCCATTGTCCCAGCGAGAGTCTCCTTCTAGGCTTCTTACAAGCTGCAGAGCACAGGCCTCTTTTCCTTTGAGACCCCCCTTGATCTATTCAAGGAATTTTGTCCCCAGAGAGGTCACAACACATTTCTCTTTCTCCTTTCCTGTTCTCCGTTTTCTTCTTCCTGACAGTCCCTCAAGCCAGCCTGCAATCCCTAAAACACACACTGGAAGTACACTTCCTACATCTCCAAGGTTCTGTTTTTGGCTTTTAGTAAAATTCTATGATTTAGTTCATTGGCTCTACCTTTTCTTGTGTTAAAGAAAAATATCAAGTTATTAAAAATTACTTTCTCTGTTTCTCTGTCCTCAAAGTCTGATTTTCAAAAATTATAGTGCATATACAAAGATATTATTTCTGAAGTAAGCTTGAATGATGGCTTACCCCTCACTCTTTAGATTCCTGCTCTAAGAGCCTGGTCATCTAAGGAAAAAAGGTATTTCATTCAGGGCAGGCAGGGTTGACATACTGGGAAATGCAAAAGAGGAAAATAATATCAATATAGTTCAAAAATATATTCTTTGTTACCTGTACATGAAAACAAAACAAAACAAAACAAAAAATAACAACAACAAAAAAAACAAAACACTGTACAAAACACACCAGAAGAATCCTACCAAAGAGAGACTTTTAAAGTTACCTTCTCTTATATTTTCTGATCGTTAAAAAGCACGTGTAGTAAAGTAGGTGTTTAGGGCGATCTGGACAGTAAGCGAGGTGAATGTCACATAGGTCGTAGAAATTCGTGCCTAACAGGCCGAGTGAGATGTTTCCTGAACAGAGAAGCGGTGTGCAGAACACAGAGCCCAACTTGATACCAGACTAGAGCTTCCAAGTACAGCAGGCCAATCAGAAAAAGACTATTTTTGATCCTTTGTTTGAGTCTTGTGCCAATTTACAGGACCAACCAGAAGATGCTGTTCCCAGTCTTTCATTTACATGTAGACATGACCAATCAAAGGCACTTTGGGATCCTTCACTGACATCTGGCAAGAGGCCAAGGGAATTTTTCCAAAGCATAGTTTACACGCCTGGCATGCAGCCAAGGGAATTCTTTTACAGGACAGATGTCCTGGTGCTCTATTTCCCTGAAGAGGAGATCCGTCCAGGTCCAGTAGACCTTTGGATTGTGGGTAACTTGTTCTGCAAGATGAGCAAACATTTCTTATAAATTTAATTTAATTTATTTTGAATTTTTAATATATGTCACAAAAAAGTATAAGAATTTTCAACATTGACTTTTTTAGTGTGCAAAATCTAAACTTGAATGACACAAATAAATTTGCTAATAGATGTTAACTTGGTAAACAAGTGACATCTTGTAGTAGGAGTAGTATGTGATGCTCAATGTCGCATGATCACAACTGAGTCAGTGGCTCTTCCCTGACCTCTCCTCCCCTTCCATCCCCTGGCTGTTCTCCCCGGCGCCTCTCTCCCTCCCCTCTCCTCTTTTTCTCCTCTTCCTTCTTCCTTCCTCCCAACCCCAGCAAGCGGTTATGTAAGAGATCAAAGGAAGAGGAGAAAAAGGCAGAGGAATCCCTCACTTCAAGTGGGATGAAGGAGAGCTGTAAAATATGGGGGAAAGTGCAAAACTGTGCAGAAAGGCGCCCCTCGAGTAAGGCTCTAGAAGTGCGAGTGATGAGCCTGTCTAACAGCGGCGCGCCGTCACATGTCTGCAAAGTCTTCAGAAGGAGGCAAAAGTGGCGCCATCGCTCAAGTTGCACGAAAGGAAAAAGATCTCACAGAGCCAACGGAGCAGCGGTTCTGCTTGCAACAGTGCAAGTCTCCCTGAACTGCAGCCTTCCGCTTGTTTCCTTCAGCTACGGTGGCTTTCAAAGGTAACTGCAGGGTGATTTGTTTCTTTATCTTTTGTATTTTCTTTATTATTTTGTGTTATACTGCTTTTTTTTTGTTGTTGTTGTTGTTGTTGTTGCAGGACTGGGGTTCGAACTCACGACATTGCACTTGCCAGGCAGGCCCCTGTGCCACAGAACTATCTCCCTGGCCCCTTATATTGCATTATTGCAATCATTTTTTATGGATCTTTGAGTTGTGGAACAAATTATCTGAGATTTCATTGTTCTTTTTGGGGAAATTTGCATTGATATACAAGTGCTTTGGGTTATAACCATGTGTTTCCAGAATGAATTATGCTTGCAAACTAAGGATTTACCATAGTTTAGATCTGAAAGTCCCCTTCTACTTTATCCTCAGGGCCACTGTGGGCCTTTATGTTGGCCCACTCTTATCCTGTAAAATATACTTCTTTTCTACTTTCACTAAATGTATAGCCTCATTACCTTTTCTCTGTGTCTTATCCAATTCTTTGTTCGGGGCACCAAGGACCTTGAAGGAGGCCCAAGACCTGCCATATGTATTGCTTTTAGAAACAGAAAAGCCAAGAAATGATACCCATTGGCTGGAAGTACCCGGAGCTAGAGGTTAAACATCATGGAATTATACATAGCATCAGCTCAAGACTATGCCTCCGAATTAATTGTCAATGAAGGTACTCAGCTGAATTTTTTTTTTTTTTTTTTGTGGGACCAGGGTTTGAACTCACGACCTTGCACTTGCCCAGCAGGCACTTGTGCCTCGGAGCTATCTCCCCAGCCCCTGAATTTGTTTTTGATTTATTTTTGAGGCAGGGTTTTGCTATGTATTTCAGGCTGGCCCTGAATTCACTGTGTAGCCCCGGCTGGCCTTGAACCTGTGGCAGAGCTTCTGCCTCAGCCTCCTAAGTGCTGGAATTATAGGTGTGCACAACCAGGCTTGGCTGAGGGCCCTAACTGTAATGAACCCCCTCTTTTTTTTTAGTCACATAATTTCTTTTTTTTGCTTCTTTAATTGAGATACAATTCATATGTGGTAAAATCTCCTGTTAAGTGTTCACTTCTGTGGTTCTCAGTATATTCACACTACTGTCACCACTATGTAATTGAATACCTTTCCCTCACCCCAAGACACCTTTAGCAGTTGCTCTCATTTTCCTTCTCCCCAAGCCCGTGGCAACCACGAATTCACTTTGTATGAATTTGCCTATTCTTGACATTTCACAGAAACGGACTCATTACGTGGTCTTCTGTGTTTTTCTGTTCACTTAGCATGAGGTTTTTCAAGGCTCATTGCCATCGAGTTGCATTTATCTTGATCTCTTTTGCTGGAAGGCTTTCCCCCTACTCATGCACTACTCGTCACACTGAGCCCTGGGCCCTGGCTCTGCAGTCCATGCAACACCCGTCGCACCCCATTCAGACTCTCTGTGCTCCACATTTGCTCTACGTGGTGTCACAGAACAAGAGACTGATCCCAAGGAACCGTCACTAACTATATTTAGCTTTGGGACACACTGTAATAGAACAGAGAATGGAAAGAAAGGCAGACTCGGGGTTCGGCCCAATAACTTTTGTTTCCCTGGAATCCAAGGTTGGTGTAATTAAAAGCTTATGGGAGCATAGCACACGTGGATCCTGAGAAGCTTGTCCCTGACTAGGTAGACAGACTGAATTCTACATTTCATTGTGTCCGGTGAGCTTTCTTAGATAGATGTTAACAACATCAGACTCAGAATGCATGCACTCCTGTCAGTCTTATTTTATCTTATTAGTACAACTACATGTTGGTATGTCTTTAGGTATGAAATGCAGTAAGACCAGGACTCCCCAGCTCTGAAGTTTCTTATAATCCTACAGAAGAAGAAGATAGGGTCACTCTAAATTAGTGATTGATAATTTTTTTGAGGGTCATAGATTTGACCCTTTGAATCTGCAGAGAATTTTCACCTCTTTTCTGAAAAAATATAATGTAATGTAATGTAATATAATATAATATAATATGTACATATTTGCAGGGGCTTTAAACCCTTCCAGGGGTCTGCAGGGCCTCAGTCAGGCTTCGTCTTTCTTTTTGCTGAGACCTGGCACCCGGCACCCACCAGCCTCGGCAGGAGAGGTCTGCTTTGGTTCACGGTTTGCATAGGTTTCAGGGTGGCCTCGAAGAGGGCACAGCAGTGGAAAATGAGCTTATGCCCTTGTGGCAGGAAGCAGAGAGATCAAGGGACAAAAGGAAAGAGACCTGTCCGGGCAGTGGCCCACCTGCTCCAGCCAAGGTTCACCTCCTAGCATTAAATTCGGCTTGAAACTTGCCAGCGGACTGCGCTGACGCTCACCACACTCCCATGACCCGGTGGCCTTCCAAAAGCCCCTCCTGTGAAGCATGAGGCTTTGTGGCACATTGTAGATATAAACCTTAACACATAACACATTTATTCCCCACAGTACGAGGAGCTGGGAAGTCCAGAATGAAGATGCTGGCGGATTTGGTATATATCAAGGGCCTTGTCTTTTTTTTTTGTGGGACCAGGGTTCAAAATCAACCTTGCACTTGGCAGGCAGGCATTTGTGCCATGGAGCTATCTTCCTGCCCCCTACAAGGGCCTTGTCTTGATTTGCAGGTATCTCAAACTCTGACATTTTATTGTACTCCCAAGTTATGGGGGGGGGGAGAGAAAGAGAGAGAGAGAGAGAGACAGACAGACAGACAGACAGAGAGACAGAGAGACAGAAAGACAGACAAAAGATAGGGAGAGAGACAGACAGAGACAGAGAGAGACACAGAGATATTGACAGAGACAGACAGAGATAAACCGAGAGATAAGAGACAGAGGGATAGAGACACAAGGAAGCAGAGAGACAGGCAGATAGAGATGGAGACAGAGACACAAACACACACATACACACAGACAGAGACAGAGAAAAGGTTTCTTGTGAACTACCAGATCCCATCACAAGAGCTGTAGTCTCATCTAACGAGCTAATGTAACTGTACTTTCTGTCTGAAGGCCCTACTTCCAAATACCATTAACTGGGGAATAGGACTTCAAGATGTGAACTGGGGAGGGGTACACAAACACTGGGTGAAATAGAACAGATGGTCCCCACATTGAGGACGTCTGCTTTAGGAAACTTTCTCTTTCCTGCACCTTAAGTTTCAGTTCTAGGTTCCAATCTTGCCTCCCACTCTGATGGACTGGGTGGCAGAACACAGCCCTTGAAAAGCTTTGTAGGGAACCCTATATGCACCCACCGAATCCTAGCTATTGAAACACACTATGCAGATGCAGTCAGAGGGAGCGAGAGAGCTGCAGGGAGGATGCGCTCTTGGCATCACCCTTGATGTATTGCTATGTTGGGTTCTGAGTGTATCCCCCTTTTTTTGGGTCAGCTCAGCCCCCCTGGGGGCAGGGCTGGTGTGGAATAGCATATGGTACCTGGGATTGAACCTCAGTCTCTGCGCTTGCCTAAGCAGGCACTTTAGTCCACTGAGCTATCTCACTGGCTCCTGAATGGAACCCTGGTTTCATCCTTATTCTTCAGCAGTTTGCATCCCTTGCGTGTAGAGTGAGGGGAGAAAACACTCTTTTTTTTTTTTTGAAAGCATTAATTCTTTAGTGTGAGTTGTAGAAGGGTCTTGGTGGAAGATTCTGGCTAGGTTTGTGAGTAACTGAGGGCAGATTCTGGATGAGAAAGAAGGAAGTGACCCTGGAAGACAGGGATCTGGACTTAGGCAGCAGATCTCTCTCAAAGGACAGCTTAACCTTTTGAATTCCCTTTGTTTCGGGGTTTGGCAAACATTTGCCTGGTTTTGTTGGGGGGAAGAGCTGACATTTTCTCAGACAAAAACAGAGGAGGCGCTCTGTGTTCTCGGAGTCTGCTTTGATCGCCCTACTTCTGTGTAGTTCTCTCCTGCCTTACTTTGGCTTTGCCACTGGCAAGGTCTGAAGCATCTCCTCTCCTTGGTCGTAAGGTTGAAAGGGTCTGTATTAGAGCCCAGAGAACAATCTACAGGTGTGTGTCACCTGCAGGAGAATGCAGGGTCAAACGCCAAAGGACCGTGTCCTGTCTACTGAGTTATAGGCAATGCCTGGGCCAGATAAAGCAGCACAAGAGCCTTCGATGGGCTTTGACGTGCACAGATGCTATCTTCAAGGAGCAGACATTTTCATACAAATTCAAGTGAGAGTGACCATACATGTCCATACATAAATTTCTTAAATTTGCCACAAGAGGGATTATTAAGGAAAACACTACTCTCTGTGACTAAGTTTGATGCTTGTTTTTAGTATTCATCCTACTTGAGCAATCAGGGTTACCTGACATAGTTGGCTTTGCTGTCTTCTTGAAGCTTTAGGGATGTCTCATTTGTCTGGTTTCTTTTTTTTTTTTTTTTTTTTAATTTTTTTTTTTTTTTTTTTTTTTTTTTCAGAACCTTTGTTTGTTTATTCACTCATTTTTATGGCCGGCTCAGCCCTCCCCGGCGGCAGGGCTGGCGCAGCATGTGGTGCCGGGGATCAAACCGCAGTCCCTGAAGCCGCCCAAGCTTCCCCAAGCAGGCGCTTTAGACCACTGAGCCATCCTGCTGGGCCCCTGTCTGGTTTCTTTCTTAGAAGATTCTTTTTTAAATTGTAATGGCAATTGTTTAACTTTATGTATTTGCTACAGGATCTCACTACTCAGGTTGGGACTCATTGTGATCTTCCTGTCTCAGCCTCCCCAGTGCTGGGATTGTAGGTGTGCATGACCATGTCTGCTGTTCCAGCGTGCCCAGGGTGGCTGGCATGATATGTGGTGCCAGGGATTGAACCTGGTCCCTGTGCTTACTGGGTAGCTACTTAGATCACCGAGCTGTCTCCCTGCCCCACTTAGAAGGTTTTTACTCTATTTCATTATGCTTTCTCCTCGTCTTCCCAGGCTATCTATGCACGCAGTATGTTTATTAATAAAGTATCAGTGCCCACTCCCGTCCTCCTCTGTGTACCTCTCCTCTAAATGCCAGAATCTTTTAACCAACTGTCAACTTGACGTCTCTACTTGGATTTCTGTTAGGATTTTCCAACCTAATTGGGTTAGAACAAAATTCTGGCTCTCTCTACTCCCACGTTTTCCCTATACTCTTCCCCCTAAACCCTGGCATCAGAGTTTCTTTCCTTTCTATTCTATGGCCAAATCATTGGTTGTTTATAGAGTCTACCCAGAATCCCACAGTCTCTCACCACTTCCATTGAGACTCGCCTGGCACCCTTCACCGCCCATCTGAATTACTACAGTAACCTTCGACTTGATCTTTCTTCCCCAGCCCTTGCCCTGCAGATCATGATGTCCTCTGTCTAGTCTGCTGTTATTGGGGCATTGTCACTCTCTGGGCTCTGGGTCCCCTGAATCCTACCTCGATGAGCAGGATCCCATCTGAGGGTTTTGCTGTAACCTCAGAGGATTTACCTGGCTAACCTGGCCGAGACCATGCAACTAATCAGTGGCAGAACTGGGATTCTGACCCACTTCTGATCGTAATCCCAGTGCTTTTATCATTGTATTGAGTAAACAGCATTCATCTGGTCACCTACCAAGTGCTATTCTAGGTGTCTAGGATACAGTAGTCAATGAGACAAAGCCCTTAACTTTGTAGTGCTCACGTTTTAACTAAGGAAGATAATAAAGCGAGGCAAATCACTCTATATCAAATGGCATTAAGTACTATGGAGAAAAATTAAGCATGAGAAAAGGGATAGGAATGTGCCATTTTATTAATTTAC
>PVJA010032822.1:8735-23922 GCA_004027025.1 Myocastor coypus
AAAAAAAAAAAAAAAAAAAAAAAAAAAAAAAAAAAAAAAAAAATGAAGGCAGCAGGGATTTCTTGGGAGTAACTGGAAGGCCTTGTGATAATTATACACAATTTGTGTTCCTGTTAGACACAATAGGTCACCAAGAAGATAAGGGGGTTCAGCTATTGCAGATGGAACCCTATTTCTATCTCACCAAGGACCTGCCTTAGTCAGAGGCACACTAGTCCATTGGCACCTTTTCTACCATGATCACACCCTTCTTGTTCCAGGGTTTTTAATTTTCTGGCCATTCGTCGCACCTAGTCTTAGAAAAGTGCTTCGAGTCAGATTTGCATTCTTCTGAGCGCCAAGACTGCACATGGGAAGTTGTGTCCCCTTTCTGAAGTCCAGAGTGACTGAGCCCTCAAGGAAGTGACTATGGACAGCTCAGTGTCAGGGACACAACATGGTGACCCTTCCTGGGAATCCTTCCGTTTCACCCTGGAAGCAGTACCTCAGGTCACAGCTGCCTGCTTAACCTACTTCCGTTTGGGTGTCCACATCCAGCACCACAGGGTGGTCCAGAGCATACACCAGAAGGCACAGAACAGTCTTGCAGTTCTACATGAGGAAACAGTAGCAGTGGGCGGGTTGAGAGTGCCGCGGTCCCCCTCAGAGCCCACCAGACTGCCTCGCAGTTCCTGTTCTTTCTGCTGCCTTACAATGGAGGCCACTGAGGCAGCCAAGTGTCCTACAAAAGCCGCCTCCCTCACAGGCTCCCGTGGGTCTTCCTGTCCCTGACTCTATACTGTGAGGATGTGGCTGGAAGCCCACAGGAAGCCTCGTGTGATGCGAGATCACCAGTACAATGCCTCGGGAGCTACTTAAGTGCTTGAGTTTATTAGAACATATGCCTGGTGCACGATGTTTACATTCCTAGTGTGCCCAATGCATCTTCGTTCCTTTCGTCACCCCTTCCTTTCCCTCCCTTGCCTCCCCCAGCTGCTGGTCCCTTCCCTTTTGTATGTACGCAATGGTAGTACATGTTTCCATTCCTTGTGTGGATGTGGTGCCTATACACGACACATTTCAATTCCTTTCTTCATCCCTTAGCCCTTCCCTCCTTCCCTGTAGGGTCTCTTCATCTCCTTCCCCTTTGAGAGAGATCTATTTCCCTACTTATTACCCATCTTTTATTTTGTTCTTTAACTCTGGGTTTCTCCTATAGGAGAACAATATAATATTTTTGTGTCTGACATATTTTACTTAACAGTATTTTCTCATGGTACATCCATTTCCTTGTAGTTTATCTTCATGGCAGAGTAGTACTCCACTGTGTGTAAATACCACATTTTCTTTATCCATTCATCTGCTGATGACATATAGATTGCTATTGTGAAGATTTAGATATTGTGAATTATGCAGTAAACATGAATATGCATGGATCTTTGTAATATGCTGTCGTTAACTGTTCTGGGAAGATACCGAGTCAGGGCAGAGCTGGATCACCAGTGGAATTTCTAGTTTCAGTTCTTCGAGGAATCTCCATACTGACTTCCCCAGCGGTTGTACTAGCTCATGTTCCCACCAACAATGTAGAAGGGTTTCTTTCCCCCACACTCTCACCAGTACTTGTTACTATCTGATTTTTCTGATGATGGTGATTCTTTCTGGACTAAGATGGAATCTCAGTGTTATTTTAATTTGCATTCTGAGTACAATTTTAAAGGAAGCTTTTCAGTGCATTTCCTTGAGATATTCATTAGGGTCTGTAAGTACTGGCAGCGCAGCCTCATAAACAAGAACAATGAGATGGCAAGAGAGGGAGCTGAGGCCAGGGCTGCTGGAACCCTGCCTCAGATGCCATACGACTTTCAGTGCCTGAGCAGTGGGGACCAGTTCTTGGTGACCATTAGGAAAACTTTTTCTGGTGATAACAGCTGTACTTTCCTGAGCAACTAAGGAGTCCTAGGCCTTTTGAGAGAACCTGGTTGGTTATCCTTCAGGATAAGCTGAATCCCTAGAAAGAAACCAGATGTCACTGCATTGCTTGAAGTGGCAGAGTTGCTAGAAATTTTACAGTGAAATCACGCAAAAGAACAGCTGATGTGCATGGTTACAGCTCTGGATGTCTCTAATGTAAATGACAGGATTGGATTTCACTCATGAATGCCTAATGTTAGATTCCATAGTCCGAAAAGGCTGTAGCAAGCTCTCAATCCAGCTAGTGTGGAACGAGCCTGTGTAGTCCTGAGGTGAGGATCCTGGGTCTTGGCCAGGTGTCTGAGGAGAAGGCCACGTCTCCCTTCCCTCTGACTCTTGGCTCGATGCTCCAGTAGCATCGTACCATGAGACACGCCAATGAGATCGGTGCCCCCTTGGAGACAGTGAGTCATGGGGAAGAGAACACATAACGAATGTGGGCTTGTTTTCACTGGGGATAAAGAAGGCATCATAACAAAATAAGGAAAGAAAGTTTATTATTCAGGAAGCCAGGCCACATGTTCCCAGATGCTGCTTTTCTCCAAAACTCAGGCAAAGAAGATCTAGCCCACTTCTTAAAAACCACTCAGAAAATTGTTATTTCTTAGGACAGAGCAATAAGCCTTCCAAAATAGTAAATGTTACCAGAACAATAATAAATAATGGCACACATGCCCGTCTTAAAAAACACAGCCAGTCACGTCTTACCATCGCGTAACCCACTACCATGTGCTCGGGCCTTTCTGCGATGATTGAAGACACATTCCAACGGTTGTAAACATCCATCACAGGCTTGAGTGTGTGTCTCAGGGCTCCAGAACCACAGGCTGCTGCTGCTATTGCTGCCATTGGTGACACACTGAGTGTTTCTGAGATCACTGGGCTTGCACCACGCAGCTGAAATGCTACTCAGTGTAAGAAAATACCTGGGGTGAAATAACCCTTCAGGAAGCCCAATAAAGAAGAAAGGAAATGTGCCATTTAAGCCAAAATTGCTCTACTGAAGCACAGTCAAATCATACATGAAATACAACAGCCTTTCCATGCCAGAGGAGTAATGGCTCATTTCCCCTGCAGGCCCTGGGCCCTCTTCTCCCTTAAGTTTTATTACATGTTTAAGTGTACATTATTGGTCATTCCCAGTGCATGAACTTTTGACAGCCTATGAGGCTCTGCTTCCCTATAACCATTGAACATGCCATCGGCATGTGTTGGGCTGAGTCCTGCGTTGGGCTGCAGAACACACCCGTGCTCTATTACGCAGCACACAGAGCTTCTCCAGGTGGGATCTCTCTCTGCCCTGTCTGTGTCCTGGGCCCCCGCCAGCCACTGGTGTCACGCAATTTCCTTCCTCCCTCGCAAGACCAGCAGGCCTGCTCCAGGGCCGACAGAGATGAATAGACTCACCATTTATGCCACCAGAAAGCTGAAGTCCTCGCTAAGAGATGTTGTGGGACTTTGCTGTACACTCTGAATAATCACAGCTTTTTCTTTAATCGTTTTGCTGGAATGCTGAGCCAAGAGCTGGACTTATATTGGGCAAGTCCCAAGAACACTGTGCAGCAAAGGAGAATAAATTTCCCAAGTGCTCCACTACGATCCCCCAGCACACATCTGTCCCCAGCCCCCTTCCTTTGGCGATGGCTAGGGCTAGGGAGCGAGCTAGCAGACCTATCCTTCCACTCAGCACCAACCCAAATCCACTAACAATTGATAACAGCCAAAATACCATTCCTCCCAAAGCAAATGCATTCTGCATTTTAACCCAGATGAAAACTCAAGCAAACAGCCTTCTAGGGAGACACAGAGAAAGTTTCCAACGAGGGCAGAGACCATATGTGTTCCATTCCCCAGCGTATCCCCAGCGCCTGACACTTAAGAGGAGGTCACTAAATATTTGCTAACTGGGTGAGTAAATTAGTGAGTGACATGGAACAGCAGAGCCTGCCGCTGTCAGATGGCTTGGACAGACATGATCCCCGCTCTCCAGAGGGACCACGTGGGCCTTGGCTGCCTGTGAGGAGTGATGAGAAGACGTTTCAGTTCGTCCACTGGGAGCGCCTTACCCTTAGCCTGGGACCAGCATGGTGGAAAATCTGTTTGGCCTCAGACACTGCTGTGCATTTTTGGCTAGTGTTTCAGATTTGGGTTTTCTCATTGTTTTCTGTTGGTTTTGTTTTTTAAACAGTGCCTCAAGCCGCTGACAGAGTTGCCTGGTGTACTTGGGTGGCCCTGAAATGCTTTGCACTATTTGGAGCTATGCAGCTGTATTGTACTGGTAACAAGATCAGAGGAATCTGAACGTGTTTAAGTTAGGATTTGGGTGTGGATTACAGCATATAGACAGGCCGGCTTTTAATTCTTTCTTTCCTCCTGTGTGCACTTAGACTCCCGTATGAACACCTCCAAGTACCAAAGAGAATCAGCACGTGGAATGCAAGGTCGGAGCTGCTCGTCTCCCCCAGAAAAGCCCAGAGGTTTCCCATGTCTTCAGCTAGCTTCAGGGTCTGTGTTCTTCTTGGTTTTTGTGGAGTATGGACTTGTTTGAACTTCATTATGGATGCCATTGAGGTAGACAGGCCTGGTCCTAAGCTGGCCCTTCTGCCTTCTCCCTGGCAGTTCTGCTTTCCATCGGCCTGGTCTTGTGACTGAGCCCACTGCCCTAAGTCCCCTCTCCTCCCACCAGGGAGCCCTGCTCTTCTCTCCAAGAGGCTCGTCTGAGCAGAGGACAGAAGGTCAGGTTGTTTGCAAGGGCTGGCAGAAAGGCTTCAGAACATTCTTCCCTGGCAATTGGAGACATCAGTTGACTGTTTTTTTATTTTGTTGTTTTACTATAGAAGTGGTTGGAAAGAGGATTTTGCTACTAGTTCCTCCTATTGAGTTGGAAGTTGCTTTTCTTGGACAAAGATGCAAAATTCCTCCAAGCCTAGAACTTTTGCCTCTCAACATTGACAAAGTACAGCAGTTCTAGGTTTTCAGACTAGAGTGGGATGCCAAAACCAATTTCACCAAAAGTGTTAAGACTTGGGTATCATTATAGCTAAACAAGAGACAGTACAGGCCAATGGGAAGGCATACCTGTCTCCAATTTTTTATAATGGCATAAACATTTAGGAAGGCAGGTTCTGCTTTTTCTTTTTTAACTCAGAAAATTAGTTTATAGATTTTTTCCTGTGGAAACATTTAAGATATTTGGACATAATTAGTGTCTATACCTCTCAAGGGTTTTTCTTTTCTTTTTTTTTTTTTAGTACCACAAATCAGAGAAGAGATGTAATTATATCAAATTGTTGTTTTCTGACAGCCCCAAGATGCTCTGTAATTTTTCCTGGCTGAGAGACTACTTGTTAATGCCAATCTAATGGGCAAATCTTTAGTCTTTTGTCTCTACCTTGTAAGGTTCAAGGGTAATGAGTGCACTGTTCCTGATCATTTCTGCCTATGTGGTTTAACCACGCATATTCAGTTTTAACCTCACCACGTGGACTCATCACCTAAACAGTGTGGAGCCTGGGTTAAACACAGCAATAGTAAAATAGCTCCCTCCCCCACAAGCAAACAGACAGGATGGCAGGGGCAGCTCTCTTCCCCCAGCTACCAGACAGAAATAGCAGTGGTCTGGTTTGATTTGGCAAACATTTGGATAAAATGCCACCAACACTCAACCCCTTATATATTTTTTAAACTTTATATGGAAATAAGGATGAAAATTCACATCTATCATTATTATAAGACATTCCACCCAAAGTATATTTGTACCTTGAACTACTAAGTAATTGTCATGGTCTATGCAGATAATTTATTAAGCTAACAAAGAATACCTCAGATAAAGAATGTAGGGGTATGTGCTTGGCCTCTGTATCTCCTGGATTCAACCAACTCCAGATTGAAAACTTTCAGGAAAACAAAATGTGTCTGTACTAAACATATACAAATGTCGAGACTTGCTCTCTGTAGCCATTGTCACTGCTACTCCTCCCTTCTGCTCTTGCTGTTTTGCTATCTTCCACCACCATGAACTCCTGCCACCATGAACAGCTGCCCTCTGCCCTGTGCTACTCTGCCTCCAAACCAGCCGAGTATGGACTGAAACCTCCTTTCGTCCTGAGAGAGGCGGAGCTGCCCACGCTAGCCCCGCTCTCGCGAGAACTTGCAACTCCCGCGAGACTCGACGCCTGACTCGTACGCCCGGGAAACCCTGTCGTTCCCTTTCTCCTGGCTGGCACCACGGAAGCTGCACGATGCCTGGAGTTACTGTAAAGGACGTAAACCAGCAGGAGTTCGTCAGAGCTCTGGCAGCCTTCCTCAAAAAGTCCGGGAAGCTGAAAGTCCCCAAATGGGTGGACACAGTCAAGCTGGCCAAGCATCAAGAGCTTGCTCCCTACGATGAGAACTGGTTCTACACATGAGCTGCTTCCACAGCTCGGCACCTGCACCTCCGGGGTGGCACTAGGGTTGGCTCCATGACCAAGATCTATGGTGGGCCGTCAAAGGAATGGTGTCATGCCCAGCCACTTTAGCCGAGGTTCCAAGAATGTGGCACGCAGAGTCCTCCAAGCCCTGGAGGGACTGAAAATGGTGGAAAAGGACCACGACCGTGGGGATGGGGGGGCTGCAAGCTGACACCTCAGGGACAGAGAGATCTGGACAGAATCGCCGGGCAGGTGGCAGCTGCCAACAAGAAGCATTAGAACAAAGGATGCTGGGTTAATAAATAGCCCTACTCATAGAAAAATAAAATAAAATAAACAAAAAAATAAGCATATACAAATGTCTTCTTTCTGATTATCAGTCCCTAACATTATAGGGTAGCAGCTGCCTGCACAGCGTCTACTTCGTACTAAGCAGTGCAAGTGATATAGAGAGGACTTCAAATATATGAGAGTGTGTTCTATGCAAATACTATGCTGTATGGCATAAGGGACGTGGGCATACTCAGATTGTTATATCCACAGGGAGCTGTAGGCAGAGGCCTTGAACCAATTCCCTGTGGATACCAATTTTGTATTTCAACCTATGAAATAATGATAATCTCCAGCATAGGTAATTTATAAACTAATAAAGAAAAAAGTCAAAGAAATCCTGTGAGTCACACATGTTCAAAATGCTCGGCACTGCCTGAGGGTGTGAAGGCACAAGTGGTGGCCTCAGAGGACAGACCTGCATGTAGGCAAGTTCTGAAGGGATGAGGGAGGCCACAGACAAGAAGTGGTGAGTCTGCAAGAGCCACTGAGCAAACCAGGAGGCAAAACCTCCTTGTCGCTCCAGAGATCCACAGAATTAAGCAAGGACCCAAGGGAAGTGAGCGCAGGCTCACCAGAGCAACAGACTGCGTCATCTTCTGGGGACACATTCCAGGGCCCACAGCCTTGTCAGAAACCATACTCCGTACTGCACCCCACATGTGCTATTTCTTCCTTCTGTACTTGTATTCCTATGATAACCTTTACCTTTTCACTTTACTGCTTCTCTTGATATATCTGAAATGCCACCATCTTTATTCTTAACTTGGAGGCTATTATTAAGTCAAAGGTCCCTTGAACACCTTTGGATAGTATATACAGCATGGAGACCCCAGACAAAGGGATAATTCATGTCCTAGGCAAGACCGAGTAGGATAGTGCAAGATTCTATCATGCTACTCAACACACAGTGCACAGCTGAAAACATGTTTATTTCTAGAATTTTCCATGGAATATTTTCAGACTGCAGGAAGGAAAGGGCAGAAAAGGAAACCATGGATAAGGGACCTCCTGCTCATTTGGCTGGGTGGCAAAGAGGGATGCATTAGTGGGGCCTGTGGAGCATGAAGGCCAGGCTTCTTGACCCACCCGATGTGTTCAACATTCAGAAAATACAAAGGCTTAGAATAAATGCTGATCCAAACCTTTGGCCTCTTGCATTTAGCCGTCCTAGAAGGGCTCTGTCCAGATAAGCCAAACCTTGGAAGGTTTCTAGACAGAAAATGCCTGTGGCCTCCTGCCGGGGGGCTTCACTTGTTTGTTCAGGTTTTGCTTCGCAGAAAGGCTCTTGCAGCACATGTGTCTCATGAGGACACCTGCCCCTGACTCACACAGCTTTGACTCCTGTGTTAACTGGCCTTAGCCATGAAGTTGTCACAGATTGCAGCAGAATAGGCCAACACCAGAAAAAAAAAGATCTGATGAACCAAATGCTAGGGAGTCTGATGAATTTTCACTTTCCATCCTGGAATGTAACTTGTGCAGGGCCTGATAGAATAGGTAAGAAAGTCCCTTCATGAGTCACAGGTTGTATAGGCATAGGTTCAGGGTTGTTAGGCCGCTGGCGGTCACATGGAGTGGTGGAGAGAAGACTAGTGTGAGAAACATCTTGTGGTGGTGAGAGGCCTTCCCTGAGACTGCAGGGATTTGGAGAGAGAGAGAGGAAGGGGGGAGGGGAGGGAGGAAGGAAGGGGAGAAGAGGGGGAGGGGGAGAGTAAAAGTGAGAGCAGTTTGTGGTGTGACCAGGACTTTTTAAGGTTGTTGCACAGACACCAGTAGCTTCCAGAAGGTCTGCAGCGAGATACCTGCCAACCCCCCCACCCCCCGCACCTGTTTTGGGATCTCACCCTCCTAGGCTAGCTGAGAAGCAGAGGGTCAGTGGAGACTTGGGCTGGGAGGGGACAGCGGAGCTCACTGGAAGCTGCTGGCAAAGCAGTGAAACCAAGCAGCACCAAGAGTAGGACCGGCTCCTTGGCAGCTCCCTGTAGTCACATTGTGTGCTGTGGGTCACACGGGGCCTGTAAATTGCAAGTAATGGCCGGTGCCTCTGCGGGAAAACATGTGCTTTGAGTTTTCCAAATGACTCAGACGCACGCTGAGAGATAAATGATGATAGCAAGCAGATGTGACATGTGCTTTTCAAGAGCGACAGACAGGGGGAATCTGGGATTGGCATCTTGCACGTTCTTTGAGATGTTGGCCTGACACTCAGCGGGGCCTGCTCCCTTAACAAGAAACACTGGGTCCTGGGTGATGCCCTCCCCCTCTTTCTTTCCATAAGAGGAATCTACATTTTAAGCCTTAAATGTAAACGTGTTCTGGCTCCAATTTGTCGGCTGACTCTAATCGCCTTGGACCTTATATAAACTCTAGGTGAGTAATTTCCCCAAGTACAGTACCCTCTTGGAATGCATGTGCTGTGAACTCAGATTAAACTTTTAACCTTGTGTTTTTCTGGGAAGGATTATTATCTATGCTTTCATGGTTTAAAAAGGCAGGCAGAAACTTAAGAATGTGAGCACTGTCTGGCTGAGCTGGTGCGCTCTCTCCCGAGCTTGTCCTGGTCCTCTGGGTCTCGGGATGGTGGTCACACGTAGCCCCCTAAATGCGGAATGAGAGGGTCCAGAATGCTCCCGTCAAACCACAGAGGCAGTGACTTTCTTGCTTACCCCCTGATACAACCGAACTGTGAATTGTTGGGAGGGCCCTGTGCAAAACTCCTGAGCATCTGTACCAATGCGCACCATGTACTTGTTGGCAAGTGACACACAGGGCTTTCGGATCAGCAGAGCACAAGGCCTGTGTCCTGTGTGTTCTTCCATGCCTGGCTTTCCTTCCTCATCTTCTTCCTTTGGCTCCAGTCATCAGGTGCCAGGCTGTTGCAGTGTCAGAGGAAGGACTGCTGTGGGCCTGGTACCCCAAATGCCCCCAGACACTGCCACCTGCACCCTATGCCTCCAGAGATCACTGTCACCAAGCCTGTGTGTGCTTCTTGTCCTTGATCATGGTCACAAACATCTCAGGTGGGTGCAGGTACAGGGGATGCATTTATATTTGCTGAGCACTTGTCAAGGACCTGGAACCGAGGGTACAGGATAAATGTAAAAGTATTGCCTGAAAGGAGTTTGTGATCTTGCAAATGATACATAGGCCTGCCCAGTCTGTGAACTACAGTAAATTCCATCAAACAGAAGTAGTAGGAGCAGGGACAGAATACACAAGAATTTGTGATGTCTTCCATGTGTACACCCATCTTCTCAAAGGACTGAGGGAGATTTATTCATTTAGTGCTATATTTTGAAACAGGGTCTCATTGTATAGCTCAGGCTGGACTCAGACTTGTGGTGATCCTCCTGCCTTAGCCTCCAATCTGCTAAGGTTGCTGTACGGGCCGTCACAGCTGGCTCAAGATTCAGAGGAATTTGTAGAAACACATCATATATGAAGGAAAAGAATTTTACATGTAAAAAACATAAAAAAGAAATCTGAAGTGCAGGAAACTGATGAAAATAATATAAAACAATGAACAGTTGTTCACATACAACTCATACAGTTCCCAAAGGTAGAAGAAAGTTTGACCATGGAACTGAGGGTACAGAATAAATGTATTACTCTAATATATTTGAATTTCATGGACACCAAAGCTAAAATGGAAATACAAAATTCACTGTGTCCACATGAGAAAAACCATTTGCTCAAGAGAACATTTGCTGCTAGAACATTTCCCTATTGATTCTCACCAAAGGCTGCCTGTGGGATACAGGGCAATATCTTCAAGCGTACACCCTCACAGCAATTTTTATAGGACTGTTTCTTGTAATGTCCCTTGGTGCAAGTCCATGGCATGCTGCCAGAGTGTAATCCAGTAACAGCTCTACACAGGGCCAGAACAGCTCAGTCTACACCGGCCATTTCTGGATGGTTTGGCTTGCTGTGTGGATACAATTTAGTATATCTGAAGGAAAAGATGTTCCTTATACCTGTTGGGCAATCATCCATGAAGAGTATTTAAAAAGTATAGACAGCAGGCAGTGAATTTGAGCTTCTATTTATTGTTAAAGACCTCAAGAACAAAGGAATTTGAACCCTGGGTTATATAACAAGAAAATAATAATTTCCAAAACTGCTTAATTATGGAAGAGAAGCGATTGGCCTTTGTGGACTAACAGTGCAAATCCCTGGCCCAACTCAAACTGACTTGGCACTGGGACTGGTTACACAAACTCCCCGGCCTGGCAGTACGGCTTGCTCTGCCCACTAGGCTGCCAGTTGGTGTATAGAAGCTCTCCTGTGTCTGAAGGAAAGCTGTGGGCTGAGTGTCTCACAGGAATTGGTCCCTTTTTCTTACTAACTGAGGGAATTGTTTGAAGCATAAACCAAGACCACAAAGCATAAACTTACATTCACAAGTTATTTGTTTTGCTTTGTTTTTGATTCAGAAGGCTGCGGTATTCGCCAAAAAGAATGGCAGTTTTGCGTAACAGAAACAACAAATCCCACGTAGTTACGTAACAGTATACTTTGGTGATTCTGTTTCCTTTTTCTTTTTTTTTTTTTTTTGCGGGACCAGTGTTCAAACTCAGGACCCAGGCTGGCACTTGTGCCACGAAGCTATCTCCCCAGCCTTAATAGTATAATTTGGGAGGGGTCTTTTTTGAGACAGGATCTTGCTATGCAGTTTAGGCTGGCCTTGAACTCACTTTGTAGCCTAGGCTGACCTCGAGCTTGCATCAACCCTCCTGCCTCAGCCTCCTCAGTGCTGGGGTTACAGCTGTGCAGTATTATGCCTGGTTTAGTTAGCCGAAAGCTGGTGGGTAAAAATTGTTTTCTCTTGGATCCCCCTGAAAGTGCACCTGGTAGGTAAATTCAGTGACATATCAATGTGTATGTTGTATATCAGTGCCCTAAAAGTGTGGGCCCTTCTCCTAGTTAGCAAGTGTAGAGACAACCAGAACGCTCCCCGGGTTCAGTGTGGTGCCTACCACCACCCTCCAGTTTATAGCTGGGCAAGACTCGAGCCGCCACCACAGTTGGGGCCTGGGACATTGCTCGCATTGTGCTTTCACTGAAGAAGTGCAAGCACCTGGAGGCAGTTACTTGCAAAGCTTTCCCAAAGCAGCCCATCCCCATGCCCCGTCTGGGCATGCGCAGTTCTAGCTGCACGTGTGCGTACTGAGTCGCTTCAGCTGAAAACACTGCAACTGATGAAGACTGGCTCCACGTGGTACGAGCAGCGCCACATTAAGTGGCTCTCCCCTCCTCCTCGTCCTCCTCCTCCTCCAAGTTGTTAGAAGCTGAGTTCACACTGAGGCGGCAGGAACAAGTCCCTCTGACAGCCAAGCCAGCCAGAGTCGTTGGTATGGAAAGCTAAGCCATACATTCAAGGTTAAAGTAGCTGGGTGCCCTGGCGCGGTCCTTTGATCCTGGCTACTCAGGAGGCTGAGGCAGGAGGAGAAGGTCAGCCTGACTTAGCAGGAATCCACCCCACCTCACTCCACCCCACCCCCACCGAGAAACACATTGGAACTAGTTTCTTCTGTGAGCAGAGCTGCTGCAGCCACTGTGTGAGTACTTGCATGATTTTATGCTTTGTGTCCCCAAAGCCTGTGTCAGGCTTCTAGAGTTTTCAAATGACTCATGGCCCACTGCTGGAATTGTGGGTGTATGTGACGCCTATTCTGGGGTGGATGGCCTGAATGCAATACGGAGGTCTCTCATTTATCACGGAGGTTACATTCCAAACACCCCCGTGATAAGTGAAAATCAGCCAAGTAGCCATGTTACATTTAGTTTAATATTTATATATTTTAAGGCTTTATAAGCCCTTCTCACACTAATAAATCTTTTTCACACCTTTATGAACACTAATATTCTTAACCATTTGTCTAAACTTGTAAACCCATGTAATTGTAACAGCATGAATACATTGCAAGATCCTGCGTTATAGCGAAAAATCCACAGTAAATAATGTAGATTACTATTTGTTGAAAACCCACGAAACAGTTTGCGAAGATTGAACTGCGAAATACCGAGGGACTGCTAAGGGAGGGAAAGGCTTGTGCCTGCTCCTCCCTTTTCTGCACCTGGTGCTTCTGCCGTTTTCTGTGGCCCTGAACCACTGACTGCCCTCCCATCTGCAGCCAGCTGAGTATGGACTGAAGCCCCACAAGCTGTGAACTAAGTAGGCCTTTCCTTCCTTAAGTCTGGGCATCAGATCTTTTGTCTCCACAGTGAGTGAAAAGTAACCAAGACACAGGGATAAGGTCTTTTCCATTAATAGTGTCCTGGTGTCCCCTGTGGCCTGCTGCCGCATCGCGACCAGGGCTTGGGACAACAAGCCTTCTCACCTTTGGGGATGATGGCGACTGTGCAGGTTTCTTAGCTCTAATCTCTTAGCACAGGAGAGGCTCTTTCGCCAAGTGATCCTCAGCATACTGAGGTGGTGGATGAAGGGGATGGCACAAAACAGAAACCCAAGTTGCGGGTCCCAGACTGCGGTTACTACTTTGAAAGAGTCTGTCTGGTATTCTCGGTCCTGTTTGACTTCAGGAGAGGCCCTGGGCCACTGTGTCGGCAGCAGCAGCAGCAGGGCTCATGCCCGGGAGAGGGGGTGCTCCCTGCTGGGTTTGGGTGGGTACGCCCTGCGCCTAGGATCCAGGAGAGGCCCCACTGGCTGAGGCCCTGAGGCCCTGGCACCCTGGGGCGGCAGCCTGAGGAGTGGCGGGCAGCAAGGCAGGTCAGGGCTTCACTGTTGTTTTCTTGTCCTTTTAATATTAAAGATAAAACTGCCGTGAGGACCTTAGCTTTGGCCTTAAATGAGTAAAGAAGCCAATGACTAGGCAGCTGAGATGAGGTTTGTGGACTCCCTTCTGTGTCCAATCTGTGTGTGATTCAGGCCACGAATGACAACCCGGAGTTCTGCTCCCCAGGAGCACTGTGCCGTGTTTCTCTTTGTGCTCTTCATGCTCCTGGTAGGGAGGAGTGAGGGGAAAGAGGCTTACTGTGGAGCAGCACAGGGAGAGCAGGGAGGAAGAGGGGCTGCTATCAGCCATCGGGGAGTCTCCGTTATAGCATACAAAGCGCTATTCGCTCTCCTTTCAAATTGCTGCATAGTTAGGGCCATTGAGATAGCTCAGTGGACTAAGCACCTGCTTAGGCAAGCACAGGGACCAGGGTTCGATCTCTGGCACCACACGCTGCACAGACCCTGATCCTAGACCTGCTGAGCCAGCGATCGAGTTGGTGTGGTAGTGTACCCCTGTAATCCAAGGGCCAGGGAGGCTGAAAACAGGAGGATCGCTATAAGTCCGAGCTGAGTAGTAAAGTCTTGGACCAAGTACATTTTAAAAAAGAAAATGCTGTGTAGTGTTCTGCACCAGGTCTGTGCACATCTGTCTCTGTGTGAGAGAAGGGGATCAGAGTTGTCCCTTGCCACCTGCAAGGCATTAACCTCAGGACCTCCTGCAGGCACTCAAGGCCCTTCTCTAAATGGGCACTGTGGCATATAACCTGCACACATCCCCTGTGCCTTTAATCGTCTCTGGGTTTTTCTAACACAATACAATGCCGATGCCATGTGAACAGTTTTACACTGTATTGCTTAAAGGCTAATGATAGAAAAGGGTTCTACACATTGAGCACACTTGCAGGTTTACTTTTTTTTTAAATTTTTGATCTAGAGTTGATCAAATCATAGGATGCAGAACCAGGGACACAGAGTGCTGGCTCTCTTGATTTTCAAACATTCTGTTCTAATTCTGGTGAAACGGCTTCTTTGGCAAAAGCACGCTGGCTGCAGTTCCATCACGTAGAAGCTCTGGGTTAGCAGCGAGCTCTTTGCAGTTGTCGGTGTACTCGGAGTGGGTGGCTACTCACATGCAGCTGCGAGTCATGAAGTGGGGTGGTTTTCCTCACAAGCCCTGGCTTCGACCCTCTCGGGGAGAGCGCTACTTGAGGAGGAAGAGGGTCTCTGGGCCGAGGAGAGTTGGAAAGGGAGGACTGTGGGAGGTGCGTTGGTTAGCTAGTGCCTATCTGGGCACTCCAGGCCCAGGGAGGGATGTCCAGGAGGGGATGCAAGGTGGCCTCCTCCTGCCTTTGTTGAAAATGTAGCCGAGCTGACCCTAGTTGGTGTGGGTGCTCGAGTTCCTTGGCAAGCAGCAAGGTTAGAGTGCTGCTGGCGCCGCCGCTGCCGCAGGTGCCTCTTCTGGACGGGTTCCTAGGAATCGGACTTTACAGCAAACGCTGCTTCACGTGTCATGAGAACTGACGGGCATAGCATCAGCAGTCATTTCCCCGGCAGGGTCCCTGTGCTACCATTTCTGTGACAAACTCAGGGATTGGTGGCCATAGTGGCTCGTGAAATGACACCGGCGGACTACAGCTGGGGTTCCTAACTTCAGTGGCACAGGAGCCCCACGCGCATCCAGGAACATGGGACGGGGGACCTCGGCTCCTCCTTTGAAGCCGTGTGAGCGTATGCTGCGATATAGCTC
>PVJA010032823.1:0-23827 GCA_004027025.1 Myocastor coypus
CTGTGCCGGCACAGGGCCACCCTCAGGAAGAGTGACCCCGAGTGGCTGTGTGAGCGGGTTTTTATAGGGTATCTATGTTAATGAGGGATTTAGCAAGCAGGTTTTACAGAAGCCAATAGCGTACGTTATTCGCGGGATTGGGGAAGGTGATTGGGGTGGTGCGAGTCCTTCAGGCAGCTAATGGGAAAGTGAGCCCTCGGGCAGCTAATGGGAATGCGGTGACTTCATTCTTGACCAGGAAACCAAAGGGGAAATTGGAACCTAAAGGTCTCAGAAAATAGAAAACTTAAGGAAACAGGAACTCACTTGGGTCTTATCAGGAACTAAGCAGATAAGCACTAGTCATCCGTAACTATGTATGCATATATATATATATATATATATATATATATATATATATATATATATATATATCTCACTCCTAACATTAACAATGTGGCCTTCCCTAGAGTGTTTGCTAGGGTAGCTAGTAGGAAATTGTCATCATAGCCAGACAAGAGCTATGTAGCATGGAAACATTTCTTGTTTGTATTATACTTTTCATTTTAATCAGTTTTATTACAAGTCTAACTGGTGAATGTTTTCAGATAAATAGCATTAAAGTTGGAAAATTGAAGCAAACTGAAATGAGTGATCCAGTTTTACACTTAGCATGATTTGTACCTGGGGTTCACTTGGTACATTTTTAAACCTTTATTTATTGTCCTTTAAAGTTTCCTGAGAAATATCTAGGACGAGTGATATCACTGTCCCTACTGTAGAGGAAAACAAAAATGTCATAACATATGTAGAGTTTCAGTGCAGAATGCCTTTTCTAGGGAAATTACTTTGAAAATATGGGTAAAATCACTTTCCTTATTTTATTACCCAGCATTTACTGAAACTCATTATTTGTTTACAACTTACTGAAAAATTGACAAATTGTGCTTGGATAGAAATTTGCTGACAATTTACTACGTCTTGTGTCTAAAAATGAAAATCAGAAAATAATAAATAAAACCTATCATGTCTCTAAATGAATCATATTTTTTCCATTCTGAAAAAAGCTGTGGTACTTAGGTCATTAAAGCATCCATCTGTAATTTTTCAGAATGCAAAATATATTCTAAGTTATAGTTCCTATAGTTCCTGTTATAAAAATAAACTTTCAATACTAGTAAATGCAATTTTGTCAAAAATCTACTTTTTCTTCTGCCACAGGTACCACTACAGATATTTTGATCCAATTATCCTTTTATGATTTCCTTCAGGAGCTGAAGACTTTCCACAATTCACATTTCATTCCTCTCCACTGGCCAAGTTGAGAATATTTAAAAATAATATGCATCTAGTGTGTATAACTGAGACTCACCATTTTTCCTCATTACTGTCTCCATTATCCTCATTATTACTTTCAATAGATTATACATTCATTTTTTCAGTCATTCTTGGAGTTCCTATATATTTTTGATACTAATTTTCATATACAAACTATCAAAAACAAGAAAAAATAAATATATTTTAAAATATGCTTATGCTTTGCAAAAGATAGAGCATAGAAGTCATCAAAGATAGAACAACCCACACTGATATTGTTACTCCTGAATCTTTCTTTCCAGGTCAGTTTTCAGACGCACCACCATGGACTGAAGGCTCCCCAGGAGCACATTTCAATCAATGATTCATGTATTGGTTTTCTCATTTATAGGGGAAATGTTGTCAAAAATCTATTTGTCCTTTTGTTACAGACTCCATTGGCAGGTAGAATACCAGGGGATTTTATTCCTTATAGAAATGGGAACCACTTTAAGAAAATTAGTCTCCTAATAGTTGTCCTCATGTTTCTTGTTCCTAAGTCAGTATTAACGGCTGATGATGCCTTACCAGCTAATAATTTATTTGATGATGTCCATTTAATTAGGACACTCTACTGTACTTTTTTATTAAAGCAGAATCCAAACTTTAAAGTGAATCCATGTCTTTATTTTCATTCCATCAATTAAAATATCAGAGACAAAGCTTTGATAGATGACCAGTGTTGTGGGATTACAGTTGTCATTATTAGAAAACGCCTCATCCTCATCATTCCAAGCATATATCAATTACACAGTCTTAGAATTTAGATATCAGTTGGCAGAAGAGCATCTCCTTATCCACATCTTTAATAGAGATAGATACCTTTCAGACTTCTTTCTTTTCTTTGTTCCTAATATCTATTATTTTAACAGCATCCTTTTAACTTAAGTAAATGATTAGTCTTCCTCTAAAGCTATTCCTAACAAGCTTCTTTGTCAGACTACTGAGTTTCTCCCAAACTTTCTAATATAGAGCCATTAAATAAAACTGAAGTGGAAGAAAGAATATTTTCCAAAAAAAAAAATGTCATTCATATAAACTGACATTGTGTGTCTCAATTCAATGTTTTAAAAATAAGACATTCTGTTAGTACACACTGCTTTATAACATTTTCTTAAGAAATCCCCAAAATCACCCATCAGGCTCTGTTTATTACATCTAAGGTTTCTTTAGTTTTGCTTCAAACTTTTCAGAAGTCCTCCTGTAAACCAGTTCTGGAAGCTTCTAAGCCACATGATCATGCACAGCTATAACAAACATCTCACTTCCTTAGTACCAAATTTCTTTATCACCTGGTGTTCTCATCACTAAGATACAATACGCAGTACAGCTTTAAGGAAAACAAGTTTAATTTGGCTCATGCCCTGGAAGATGCAGTCCATAAGCAGTTGGCTTGAGGGAGGAACAACATGGTAGAAGAAATATCACCAAAAAGCTGCGTGGTTCATTGGTGCCCAGAAACCAGATCAGGTTAACAGTGCCAATTGTAAACTTGAACACCATGATGCTAAGATTCATTCAGACACACTTCCTAGTGGTCTCCCTGCTACTCAGATTCTAATACAAATGTATTGGCACTGCCATATCCACCACATTTTCACTTTGTTTTATTTAGAGGAAAAGTACTTCAGTAGTAACAGAATGAAAAGTGCATTTTAAAACAACATTATTTATAATACTGCTATATTAGAGAATTAGATTGACTCACCAAAATTAATGAAGTCTGATATTTCAAAATGAAAAGCCAAAATGAAATGTAAGAAAATATTTGAAATTAAATTATTGATTTGTTGCTAAAACATATCATAAAAGGTCATTTTGATGGCTATTGAGAAATGATTTTGTTAGGCTATATTATGGGTCCCACCTTCAAATTCAAACATAGCTTGAGAATTGCTGTGACCCCCTCACTAGAATGCATTTAGATTACATAGCTGGTTGCAGTTTGCTTCCACCAGTTACCTGAAAGTTCAATAATAAAGTGTTTATATGACATGATGAGTACACATGGGGCCAGGAGTGAGTTTGTCTTTTGAACACAATGAGACTGGAGTGAGAACAAAACTGAATAACATTATCTGAGTAACTTGTGAAAAAGCATTAAGAAAGGGGCAAAGAAGTCAGTTTAGGCCTGCTAAATGTGAATTTCCAGACTCTGATTGGCTAAGAACGAAGAAGTCCCCAGTTAAAGGGATGAGTCAAATCAAGATCATGGCAATAGAAAACTTACTAGCTATTGAGATAAAAGCCAATAATTTTGCCTTAGAAGAAAAATTCAGCTTTACATAGGTGCCAGCCACAGAAATGGCTACAACAGTAAGTAACAATCATATGTGGATGTACCCCTTCTACCTTACATTATTCTTCCATGTTCTCTAACGTTGAATGACTCAGAAATTATGTCAGCAATATAGTAGTGCAATAGAAGGAAAGCAAAAGCTTAAAATTTCATCTTCCCCCATTTATTTATTTTTCCTCTCCACAGCTCCAAACAGGTAGCGGAGGAACAGTAAGTTTGAATGAGAGTGAAAGCTTGAATTATTATATTAGTCTGGACTTTCTAAGGAAAGAAGCAAAATTATGCATTATTGCTTTAAAGAAGCTTAATTTAAATTTTGAGCAACAAGAAACTTTTACTGAGGATTGAGAAAGCTACTTTTGTTAACAAAGGTATGTTAACAGAAATTCTTCCCTGCATAGACTTCAGACCGACATGCATATTGGTAGGAACTCTCAGCCTGTGCTCCCACACCACCAAAATTTCTTCCCTGCCCAGACCCTATCCTGGGCTTCTGCTGTGGAACCCTGCAGCAAAATTCCCTGCAGAGTGGCTGGAGGTCAGAACCTCCCAGCTAATACAGAAGCTGAATACCTTATGAGAGGAGCACAGCAGACTCAGTTCCACGAGCTACAGATAGAAGAAGGTGAGAACAGTAGCCAGACCCAGCCAGACATATCTGGATAAGATCAAATTTGGCAGATCCAGATCCCAATTTCAGTAGGCATTAATGGCATAACATTACCAAAGTTCTACATCAAAGGTCAGAGGACAGTGCTATACAAAATGATAAAGAGAAAGAACAAGATGAAATTGCAGGGCCTGAGCCCACACAGGACAGATGCAGCAGACACTAGCATAGAAGAAAATGGGAATCACACAGCTGAAACCTCCGATTTAATAGCATCTGAAATAAAGAAACATATGCAGAAATATGTAGAGCAGTGGCTTTCAACCTTTCTAACGCTGTGACCCCACAATACAGTTCCTCATGTTGCGGTGACCCCAAACCAAAAAAAAAAAAAAAAAAAAAAAAAATTGGTGGCTACTTCAAAACTGTAATTTTGCTACAGTTATGATTTGGAATGGTTTTAGGCGGCCTCTGTGTTTTGATCGTTCGACCCCCACCAGGGTCATGATCCACAGGTTGAGAACCGCTGTTGTAGCGGGACTCAGATCAGCAATAATCTCTGAAGGAAAAAAAAAAGAGAGAGAAATCTCTGCATTAATAGTGCCTGAAGTAAAAAGACAACTACAGTAAAGGATAGAGAAAATCCTAAGGTCTGCAGTAATGAAAGACATCTCTGGATTACTAGCACCTGAAGTAAAGGAACAACTGCAGAAAAAGAGAGGAAATCAGATCAGAAATAATCTCTGAAGTAGAAAAACAAAGGATGACTATAATGAAAGACTTAATAAATGGTTTGTAAAAGATACTGATAAAAATTAGAGTATGGAAAAATGATGGAATCCTTGAATGAGCAATATGGGAAAGAATAGATCACATGAAACAGTTTCAAAATGATATACAGGAAAATAAAATCTCAATTCCAAGATGTCCACACCATATGAACAAAAGTGAAGATAGAGTTTCACATCTTGAAGACAAAGTTGCAGCTTGTGAAAAGGTAAGAAAGGATCACTTAAAAACAGCTAGAATGCAGGAAAAAATGCAAGACAATGAAAAGATGAACATCTGAATAACAGGCATCAATGAGAAAGAAGGGGTCAATACAAGTGATGTAAAAAGAATATGGACAGAAGTAATAGCAGAAAACTTTCCAAATATGAGAGAACAATCTGGCATTCAGTAAACTGAAGCATACAGAACTCCAAATAACATCAACCCAATTAAAACAAACCCAGACATATAATAGTCAAAATCCCAGAAATCCAGAAGAAGAATGATGTAATAAAAGCTGCTAGGGAACATCAGATTTACAGGAAAATCCAACAGAATTTTGGCAGAATTCTCTTCATAAACCATGAAGTCAAGAAGAGCATGGAGCAGAGTGCTTCAAGTCCTCCATGAGAATAAATTCAAGCCCAGACTGCTATACCTCACAAAATTCTCTCACATATGAGAGAGAAGTGAAATACTTCCACGGCAAGGAACAACTAGAGAATTTCATGATGTCAAAGCCAGTCTTTCATGGACTACTAAAAAATATTTTAGAGCAGGACAAAATGATCCAAAATCAATGAATGAGAACAGAAAGAACAAACCAAACAGGGTAATCAACTAAACACAGGAGAAAAAGTGGTAAACAATAGTAGGTACAAAACATGTCAATCATAACTCAATACATTTCAGTTTAATGATCAATATGTGGACTTAACTGTCAAATTAACAGAAATAGACTGGCCCAGTGGATGAGGAAGCAAAATACAACAATATGCTGTAAACAAGAAACAGATTTACATCATGAAGAAATTTATAGGTTGAAATTCAAAGGATGGAAAACATAAACTTGCCTCAGCATCTCGGAAAAAAAATATTGGTACCAGTCCTATTTGCAGATAGTCTGAACTTCAAACCAAGAGTGAACAAATGAAATAAATAAGGCCACATACATACATAAGGGAAAAATTCAGGACAAAAGAGGAATGCTCATAAATATCTATGCATATAATATGGGAGAAGTGAGTTATATAAGATAAATCTTAATGGACATGTGAAATTTAATATCCAATACCACAGTCTTAACGGGTGACCTTAACACCCACTTAACCCAAAAAGGTCAAGGAGACAAAAAGTTAGCAAAAATGTAGCACATCAGAAATAGAACTTTGAACAACTTTACTTAGTAGACATATTCAGAGTGTTCTACCCAAACACTGCTGAATACACATTTTTTCAACTGTACATGGGACATTTTCCAAAATAGACCATATACTAGAGCATAAGTCATGGTTAAGTATATGCAAGAAAACAAAAATTATCCCATGAATATCATGTGACCATAATACAATGAAATGGAATAAATGACAAAAGAAATCACAAGAACCCTAGAAATACATGGAAATTAAACAACACTCTTCTCAGCAATCAGTGGGTTACAGATGAAATTAAACAAGAAATTAAACAATATCTACAATATAATGAAAATTTAAACACGATCTACTGGAATTTATGGGATGCAATGAAAGCAGTTCTTAGAGGGAAATTTATGAACTCACACATTAAGAAAACAGAATGAGAACAAATAAATACTCTCATGCAGGATCTAAACTGACTAAAAGAGGAAGAATAAATGAAACCAAAAGCCTAAAGGTGGCAGGAAATTACAAAGATTAGAACAGAATTTATTTCAATTGAGACAAAGAAAACAATACAAAGAATTAATAAATAAAAAGCTGGTTCTTTGAAAGATTAAATAAAATCACCTAGCTAACCTCACCAAAAAGAAGACACAAAGGACTCAAATTGAAGCAATAAGGAATGAAAAATGAGACATTTCCACAGACTCAGTGGAGATCCAGAAGTTCATTAATAGCTACTTTGAGAATCTTTACTCTCACAGAATTGAAGACACAGATGAAATGGACAGATTTCCAGAAAGGTACAAATTACCAAAACTGAATCAAAAAGATATAAGAATGCTCAACAACCCTATAACAGCCACTGAAATACAAAATATAATAAAAAACCTACCAACAAAGAAAAGTCCAGGTCCCGATGGATTCGCTGTTGAACTCCACAAGAAATTTACATAACATGTAATCCCATACTACTCAAACTCTCCAGTGAAATTGAAAAGGAAACAAACCTTCTAAAATCATTTCTGGAGGCAAGTATTATACTCATACATAAAGCAGGGAAACATACAAGGAAAAAATAAAGCTACAGGTCAGTCTTTGTCTTGAACATAAATACAAAAATTCTCAATAAAATACTGACAAATAGAATACAGCAAATCATTAAGAAGATTATATATCATGACCAGGTAAGATTCATCCCAGGAATACAAAGATGGTTCAACATACACAAATCTATAAATGTAACACACTATTTCAATAGAGTCAAAGACAAAAACCACAGGATCATCTAAATTGGTGTAGAAAACACTTTTGACAAAGTTCAACACTCATTCATGTTCAAAGTCCTGTAGACAATTGAAATAGAGGATCTCAATTTCAATCTGATAAAAGTTATCTATGACAATCCAATGTCTCACGTAATTCTAAATGGGGAAAAGCTGAAGTCTTCTACTCTCAGACATGGTACAAGACAAGGATGTCCTCTAGCACAACTCCTATTCAATATAGTTCTGGAATCATTAGCTGGAGCATTAGACAAGAGATAAATTAAAGGAATAAGAATAGGTAAAGAAGCAGTTAAACTATCATTATTACAAAAGACATTATAGTCTACTTGCAAGGCCCCAAAACACCACCAAGAAGCTACTAAAATTAATATGCAAATTCAGTAGCATAGCAGGATACAAAATCAATGTAGAAAAGTCTATAGCATTCCTCTACACAGATAACAGGCACACTGAGAGAGAAATTAGTGAAATGATACCTTTTACAATAGCCCTGCAGAAAATGAAATAATGGGAATTAATCTAATTAAAGAAGTAAAAGATCTATTCAATGAAAACTACAGTACTCTGAAAAAAGAGATGCTAGAGGATTTCAGAAAATGGAAAGATATTCCCTGCTCCTGGACAGGAAAAAACAACATTGTGAAGATGGCCATATTCACAAAATTTTTATACAGATTTGATGTCATTCCTATCAAAATACCATCAACATGCATCACAGACCTAGAGATATCATTCCTGAAGTTTATTTGGAACCTAGAACAGCAACGACAAACCTGTGCAGCAAAGACAAGGCAGGAGGCATTACAATTCCTGACTTAAAATTATACTACAAAACTACAGTGATAAAATCAGCATAGTATTGGCAGAAGACAGACCTGAGAATCAAAGGAATATATAGGAAGGCACAGAAGCAAATAAAAACACACTCAGCCACCTTATGTTTGACAAAGAGGCCAAACATATTTACTGGAAGAAAGATAGCCTCTTTAACAAATGGTGCTGAAAAAAATTGGCTCTCTACATGTCGAAAACTAAAGCTTGACCCAAGTCTATCACCATGCACTAAAAAAAACATCAAAATGGATTTAAGATCTCAATATTAAAAGAGAAACTCTATGTTTCCTGGAAAACAAAGAAGGAGCAAATCTTGAAACACTGGGGTACGCAAGCAATTCATGAACAAAAATTAAAATGAATGTTTAACACTTGAAAGAATCAATAACTGGGATCATCACTTGCTGAGAAGTTTTTGCATGTCAAAAGAAATTACCAACAGAGTAGTAAAACAACCAACACATTTTGAAAAAAAAAAAAAAAACTATTAAGTATTCATATAAAAGTCTTCTATCTAGAATTTATAAAGAACTAAAAAACATTAGGGTCCCAAAATTCAAAGCCCCAAGCCAGAAATGGGCATCTGAGATAAACAAACAGTTCTCAGAGGAGGAAATACTAGAAGCTTATAAATATATGTAGAAATGCTCCACATTACTAGCCATCCATGAAATGCAAATTAAAACAACACTTAGATACCATCTCACTCCAGAAAGATTGGTTAGCATAAGGAAATCAACCAACAGCAAATGTTGGCGAAGCTGTAGGGGAAAAGGAACATATCTTCACTGCTAGAGGGAGTACAGACTGGTGCAACCATTATGGAAATCGGTGTGGAAACTCCTTAAAAAACTAGGACTGGAAATCCTATTCAATCCAGCTATCCCTGTACTGGGAATTTTCCCAGAAGAACTGACAACATCGTATCATAATGATGTTTGTCCACCTCTGTTTATAGCAGCACAATTTGTGATAGCCAAATCATGCAAACAACCAAAATGCTCCTTACCTGAATAATGGTTAAAAAAGATGTGGTGTTTCTATACAATGGAATATTACTCAGCTACAAAGATTGACAAACTTGAAGCATTTTCATATGTGGATATATTTTGAACATATGCTCATAAATGAAATAAACCAGATGTATAAGTGTAAATATTGTATAATCTTCCTAGTGTAAGAACTCAAGAGAATAAATAAAAATGGAATGGCATAACACAGCTAAATGGAAGTCAACATCTTAAAGTTTAAACAACAAAGAGATAGCAAGTAGAAAAGTTAGGAAATATGGCAGGGGCCAAACCATGCACTTATATACACAGGGTAAATTAGACAATGTCCTAAGAATCTCCAACAGGTATTTGACACTGTGGATAGCAATGTGCAATGCTAAACCATGCTGGAATGCCTGTTATTCTGGCCTTTGAGATGTGTGCTGATTCTAATGTCATATGAATTATTTCTATACTCTTTCTCAAGTAAATGTTTGTTTTTAAAAAACAAAGAAGTGATAACAAAAGAGAATAAGAGAGAAGGACAAATGCCATAGGAATGACCAGCTACAATTTTGTATGAGTAAATTTCTAAATGTCTTTGTTAAAAATGTGCAGCTGTTTTTTAATGACATTCTATAGGAATTTATTAGAATTTCAATGATTAATAGAAAATACCATTTCCACCCTTAGTCTAAGACTTTTGACATTAAGAGAGACAGTAATGTTAACCTTAAGGACCCATGTTATAGAATAATATCACTAATCTTGTCTTCTGGAGGGTTAACAATGTAAGCTTGCAGACCAAAAAATTAGAGAAAAAGAAGGGCTACAATGATAGCCAATATTTTTGCCCTAGCCTTTCAAGGTCAGTAAGGACTCAGGACATAAGGGAATCTGTACTATAATATCCTGTAACTCAGTGCTATCACAAATTTTCTGTTCAGGGAGATTATGCAGCCACAGAGGAATGACATCGATGATGTATAACATGCCTAAAGAGAGTCACCTAGAGAGAAAACTCTCTCTCAGGGTTTCACAGAGTGCTACCTGGTCAAGCAATGGCTATGACTCATCCAGATGGCTAACTTTGACCAATGGTCTACAAAATGTTGCACATGGTTTCAAGTTAAAGCTTGAGAGGATTTGACTGACCTTGTCAGATACAAAAGTTACATTTTTGTTAGCTAGGTCTTGTGTTATCTTGGTCTTAACCCTTCAGCAGAAAAATTTAATCATGAAGTATAAAAAGTAAAGCCTGATTAATATGCTGAGCTGTAAAAGGCTCAAATCAACAGCTTCAAACATTGCCAGCACTGTGGATAACCCATTACTATTATGGACTATTTGAATATACGTACAACTATTTTATCTTAGTTCAGTGAGTAGAAATATTTCTACTAATAGTGTTTAGAAAAATTATCATGTCTGCATTTTGTACTCTGAACAACTGCTATGAAGAAAACAATATGCACTGTATTAATTATTGTGACTGTCCTAATAGTGTGTTTTTATAGTGTCATTGTTATTTCTTAGTAAAGGTAATAAAATTGTATTACAAAATCAAAGGTAGAAACCAAGTTAGAAGAAATAGCTTGGAGGTTGAATTCTACTAGTTGTATTTGTTCACTGTGCTGGTTGAGTTGTATATTGGGCTTATCTAGGATCTTTTCATAGTCCACACAGGCATGTTGGATACCCATCAAATATCTTTGGAGAGAAAGACAAGATTCTAAGGAAATATAAATGAAAGTCAGAAATTTATTTAATGACTATATTGTGATGAATTTAAAAACTCATAGCTCTCATCTATCTATGTCCTGACAGTGTATGGGTTTACATCCTTGCCTGTGAGAAGAACTTACCAAAGCGAGTAAATTTTAAAGAGGAAATGGAAGATAAATGAAATCTTTTTGATTATACACCTTGTGACATGGTTGCAAGACTCCATAGGAACTGTCAGAAGAAAAACTAGTAAATAAATAAAACCAAGTCTCCTGCTCAGAAGCAGATTTTATATACACTATAATTTCTAGAAGCTTACAATCACTATTTCTGTAAAATCTTGAGTAAATCTTTGGATGTGAAATTGTGGCTTTAAGAAATATATTCATGCTGGTTAAAACCCCTACTGATGTTGAAAACATCAGTACTGTAGTACCTGATATTCATTCTTGGGGTTCTTTTTTCTCTGTACCTCCACAATTCAATATTTAGGACTGTTAGGAGTGGCTGGGGCTAGAAAGTAATCAGCGTCCAGGACGAAGCCAACCTGAGAACACTCCTCAAAGCATACAGTTGCAGATTGCTAACTGATTGCTGAGTAGAGAAGCTGGACTTAACCTCTCTATTGTGTATATATATGCATATACATATATATGCTCTACTGTTCTTTGGCAGTTCCTTTCCTTTGCTCAAGAGAGAGAGGAGCTCCCCCCTGACCCAGTTTTATGTCTCTTGTCTATCTTTTCCTCAGTATTACCACCATTTTCAGAGTATAATAAGAACCTAGTGGATCCCTATGTAGCACAGTGCTACTTAAACATTCTTTAGAGAGTGAGGGCAGGCACCAGGGAGTTTAATTTGAGTCTAAAGACAGTTGTTGGCATTTGCTTCTCCACACACATATGTACTTCAAGTAAGAACCATGGTCACTTATTTTTTAGGTAAAGACAACTTCCTTTTAGCAGAAGAATCTGTTGTGACACATGAAGAGCTGACAGACCTCTCATAGCAAGAAAATTAGACATGTTACTTTGTCCCCTCCCTTCAGCATTACTATCTTTCTTAAGTCAGTAATTGCTGTCAGAACAGGCACAGGAGTGAGTGGAACTAGGGAAAGGCCTTTATGGAAATTTTTCCTCAATGTATGTGGAAGATGCTCTCTTCCTTGGAAATTCTCAGGTAGTAGTATATGAGTGTTTGTGAGGTAAGAAAGAGAGAGCACCACAGATATCTTTTAGTCATCCAAACAGGAAGTTCTTGAAGCTAGCTGTCTCCTTTGACTATTTCGAAACATGAACTGAGAAATTTCGCCTGTATTTATTGGGTTTCTCTATTTCTTTGGCTAATACTTTAAATTGCTAATGTTTGCTCATAATTTCATGTATTCTTAAACCAAAAAAGAAATTCATTAACTTTCCAATCCAAGTTAAGAAAGCCTGTTTCCGTATCTTCTTCAAAACAGGATTTAAGGATTGATGAAGTAAAAAGAAAGTGCAACTAAAGTTGGGCACGAGAATTGTCCAATTTTGTTTTTCATTTCCCTATTTCTTGTTTGCTTCTATTACTTCTGAAAAAAAAAAAAGACATCCCTTTAGGACATTGAAAAAATCGAGCAATTTGTTAATGTTTTTTTTTTTCAAGAAGAATAAGAGTTAATATACATGCAATTGCTGAATTTGTTTACAATTATAACCAATTGTTCAATAGAATGTCAATTTCACCATGTGTCTCCAAAGCTGTTCAACACATAATAGGTGATCAAAAATAATTACCACATATGCGAATAAATTATTGGTAATGGATGAACAAAATTTGTGGATAACTACACCCAGACATGAATGCTGTGAATAGCTTTACTAATTTGGAACAGATTCATTGCTATTCTTAGATACAATTGCAAGTTTATTTTCACCAGTACATGATTTATTTTCCTACGGAGTAAAGTTCTTGATTGACTATATTCCAATAAAATGCCTGCCTAAGACAAACTCTCTAGATTCTGCCACTGAAATTTGGCATTCTCAATGCAAATCCATGAAATAGACTTACATGAAATATTGTCATACGCTCTTGGCCTCTGGTTAGACTTGTGGGGAGCAATGTTATAAGCTGAAAGTCTTCAGATGGATTCATGCAGATTTCCATGGTATCCAGACCCTTAGCTCTATGCTTAAGCCTTTCGTGTATGAACAATTCTCTCTCTCCTCTCTCTCTCTCTCTCTGTCTCTGTCTCAATCTCTCTCTCTCTCTCTCTCTCTCTGATTCTTTGGGTTAGTATTATAAATAATCTATTAATAATACAATTTCCGTATTATGTGTTATTGTTCCCTTACAAAAACCAAAAACGTAAAACCTCAGTTGCAAAGAAATTCCAGACAATGAAAAGTATCTACCAAACAATGATACTAAAATAGAAATTTATAATTCTCACTATGATAATGGTGTCTTGTGAAGACTTAAGTTATCTCTCTAGGATTTAGAATTGACTTTTACTTTGTTTTACACTTTCAACTTGTTGAGTTCTTTATCCTGTCCATTGAATCCTTTTTCTTTTCGAATAAGATATTCCACCTTCTTTTAAATTGAAGCTCAAAGCTCCGTTGTCTCTTTGAAGAGCATTGCACTGGCTTCTAATGTTCCCTAATTCTACCCTTGCATGTAATATGTCTGGCCAGAGTTTTGTAGGAAATGTGTAATGACTCTCATTCTTTGCTCATTCCCATTCTCATTTCTCGTTCCCAGCTCTGACAACATCCAAGTTTATTCATGATTTGTGCTTTTTATTATTCACCACTGGTTAGTTACCTAACCTCACCTTAAATTTGCCCTTTTGCTCTTATTTTCCATGGGACTCAGGAAAACACATGCTTTTTGTTTGTTTGTTTGGTAGTATCAGGGATCAAACTCAGGACCTTGCACTGAGAGGAAAGCACTGATTTCACTGAACTATTTCCCAGGCCCAAGAATGACATGTACTAGCTGATGCTCTGCTTAGAACCCTTTTTCTCCAGATACAAATATGATTAGGGTCAATTCCTTCAGGGATCACTAAAATGTCACCTTGTTGCACTCTCATCCCTTTATGTTAAACAGTACTTCAAGCCTTGGTAATCTTTCTTTTCTTTCTTGCAGTTTTTAACCCAAAATATTTATTTATTATTTATCTACACTTTCTGGAATAAAAACTTCATGAAAAGAGATTTTGCTTTATTCACATGTGTATTCCTAATGTTTAGAAGAGTGTAGAACAGCAATTAACATTTGTTGAAGTAATGGAGCTCCTCAGTGCGGAGCTCACATGAAGGTTTCATAGCATTTGTGTCTAAACAATCACAACAATTCAAATATGAATAAGTAACTTTTACTATTCAAGCTGAGAGAGAGTTAAAGGAATTTCCAGGAAATTAAAATGATGGAACCAGGGCTATTGCCGCTATTTAAAAATTATTTATTTTTCTACTTTTCTCACTCTTCTAAGGGAGAAGTAGCAAGATGTGCTTCCAATATATAGACCAGGAAGTTTTCTGATAGATGACAAGATGGGAGCTGCCTTGTTTATAAGAAGTTAGGCTCAGGAATAAAAGTCCATGTGATGAAGACTGATTGTGAGAGTAACGGAAAGGAGCTTGTGAGAGCTGCCACAACAGAGTGGGTACCTAGCCTTCAAACTTCTTCTGGGATGTCATTAGACATTGTGCACTGTTAAAGTAATGCCAGCTCCTTCCTCCGAGGAGATGCCATCTTGTGATGGCTCATGTAATTTCTTTTGCTGAGTTGCCAAGATTTTTCAGCCATTTAGTTCCCTGGAAACATGAATATAAGACATCATGAGTAAAATGTTAAAAAGAATTAGTCAGTCATGCCATTCAAAAGTAACACATTGGCAGAAAAAAATCTTGACTTCCTTCTGGAGTGGTAGTTTATGGTTTCAAGATATATGCCATTTTATATATGCAATTATAGATTAGCAACTCTTTTATTACTGTTCATGCCTGGTGCTCAGCATATTCCTTTGAGCTTATACTTGAATGTGAAAAAAAAAAAAAAGCTATTTAAGTACATTTCTGTTCAAGGTTCCAGAACCTCTGGCCATGTCGTCTATTGCCTGCCATCCCTTGTAGAGCTTCACAGTGTCAAATTATGTAAGTGTAGGACAGAGTGTAAAGAACACCATTCTCCCATTACTGGTGCTCTGATTGTGTCATCATCTTTTATTTTTTAAGCCCAATAAGATGAAAATTAAAACTATATCTTATAAAATTTCTATTAGAAAAGTTACTTCATTTCTTTATTATTGTAAAATAATGACTACATTTCATAATGTTGTCTTCATCATAGTTCTTCAGAATACCAAATGCAGATATGATTTCTTATCTAAACATCATTAGTACAGATCTTTCTTTCATTGCACAAAGAGAAAGTAGCTATATATGTAGTCCAATACTCCATAACAGTAGTGGATTATCAGCTCATCTGGCATTATCTGAGGCTGTTGATTTGAGCATTTTACACATCAGCACATTAAAATGGCTTTCCTTTTTATACATCATGGTTAGACTTTTCTGCTGGATGGTTAAGGTAAAGGAAGACCTATATTACAAAACATATGTAATTTTTATATCTGACAAGGTCACTCAAGTCCCCTCAGGATTTACCCTGGAACCATGTACTGTGGTTTGCAGAACTTTTGTCAGTGTCAGCCATCTGGATGAATCACTGCTATCGTTCGAACAGTTTGCTCTTGTGGAAGCCTGAGAGAATGTTTTCTCTATAGATGACTCTCCTTAGGCACACTGTACATCATTTATCTCTTTCCTCTGTGGTCCCATAATCTCCTTGAACAGGAAATTTGAGACTCAAGGGAATTACATGCTGTTACAGTACAGGTTCTCTTATATTCAGTGTTCTCACGGACCTTGAAGGACTAGAGCCATAATGCTGGCTATATGTGTTTCTTTTTTTCTTTTTTCTTTTTTGTTTATTTGGACTGCCCATTTAAGTTGTTAATGATATTATTACCTGTAACTTAGGCACTTGAGATAAAGCTAAATTTATTTCATTTCAAGAAAATTCAGGCCATTCCCTCTGCTCATACGGCGCCTGGGTAAGTTACCACATCTGAACTCCACCTCCCATCTTGACGGGTGCCCTCCATTCCCACTGGTTGCTTGGTGCCTGGGTCAAGTCCCCGCTTCTGAACTTCACCTCCTACTCCAGAATGCCGCCTGCCATTTCCACTGGTCTCCAGGCACCTGGACAAGGTCCTGGCTCCTGGACTCCACCTACCATCTTGAACGGGCACCGCCATTTACACTGGTGGCCTCCACCTGGATCAAGGCCTAACCCCCGGACCTGACCCGTCACCCCCGAACTCCAGCCTGGACCCTATTGTCATCCTGATTGGGCCAAGCATTCGATGCCTCATCAACAACCTGAGCTCAGATTACACCCACCTACAGGACAAGGGCTCAGGTTGGCCAGGGTGCAGAGATCACTGCTATAAAAAATGACAAAGAGAAGGAGTAATATCCAATCCCGGATCCCAAGTCCTCACAAAACAAATACAAGAAACACTACCATAGATGAAAATGGGAATCATGCCGAGGAAACCTCTGAATCAGTAGCAGCCAAGGTTGAAAGGCAAGTGCAGAAATGTATAGAACAACTCAGATCTGAGATAACATATGAAGTAAAAAAAAGAAATGTATGAAAAAATAGATGCTGAAGTGGAAAAACAACTGTAGAAACATATAGAAGCAACAAGGGCAAAATTAACCTCTGAGGTTAAAAAAGTACTGAGTAAATCAACAGAATCTAAACTACGGGAACAACCACAGAAAGGTACAGAAGAGAACTGAACAGAAATAATGTGTGAACTAGAGAGAGAAAGGATAACTATAATGAGAGACTTCAGTACTACTAAAGAAGACATTGATTTTTTTTTTTTTTAAATTAGAGACTAGAAAAATGATGGATTCCCTGAATGAACAACATAGGAAAGAAATAGATCGCATGAAACAGTTTCAAATAGATATACAAGAAAATAAAATCTCAAACACAAGCTGGCAAAACCGTATGAACCAAAGTGAACACAGAATCTCAGATCCTGAAAACGCGGTCACAGCAAGTGAAAAGATAAGAAAGGATCTCTTAAAAAACAATTAGGATGCAAGACTTAATACAAAGGATATAAAAAGAATATGGGCAGAATAGCACAAAACATCCCAAATATGAAAAAAGCAATTGGTCATACAGCTGACTGAAATACATAGGACCCCAAATAACATCAACCCGACTAAAAACACATCCAGACATATACTAATCAAGATTCCAGAAATTCAGCAGAAGAATAGTATACTAAAAGCTGCTAGAGAAAAGACACAGATCACATTTAAAGGAAAACCCATCCGAATAACAGCAGATTTCTCTGCACAAACCATGAAGTCAGGAAGAGCATGGAGCAGAGTGCTTCAAGTCCTCCATGAAAACAAATTTCAGAAAAGACTGCTGTAGACCGCAAAACTTTCTTTCTAGTATGAGGGAGAAGTGAAATACTTGAATGAAAAGGAATAACTAAAGAATTTCATGATGTTGAAACCAACTCTACACAGCATACTAAAAGATATTTTAGAGAGGGACCAAAATGACTCAAACTCAAGAAATGAAAACAGAAAGATCCCACCAAATAGGCTACTCAATTAAACACAGGAGAAAAAGAGGTAAGCAGTAGTACGTAAACATCATGTCAATCATAAGTCTACATATCTCAGTTATAACCATCGATGTAAATGGACTCAATTCTCTAATTAAAAGAAATAGACTGGCAGAGTGGATAAGGAAGCAAAATCCAACAATATTCTGTAAAGAAGAAATGAATTTAACTCATAGGCTAAAAGTGAAAGGATGGAAAACAATACTACATGCTCCAGCACCTCAGAAAAAAAGCAGGGGTAGCAGTCCTGTTTTCAGACAGTCTAAACTTCAAAACAAGACTGATGAAATGAAATAAAAAAGGCCACTATATATCGATTAGGGAAAACCTTCAAGATTAAGAGGTGACACTCATAAATATGTATGCACCCAACACAAGAGCAGCAAGTTATAAAAGACAAACCTTAATGGACATGATGAAAAATCTAATATCCAATACCACAATCATAACAGGAGACCTCAGCACCCCCTTATCCGAAAAAGATAGGTCAAGTACTCAAAAAATTAGCAAAGAAGTAGCAGAGCTGAACCAGAACTTGAAACAACTGAAATTAGTGGACATACACAGAGTGTTTCACCCAACCACTTCAGAATACACACTTTTTTTCAGCTTCACATGGGACATTTTTAAAAACAGACCATGTATTAGTACATAGATCATGCTTAAGTATATGCAAGAAAAGAGAAATTATCCCATGCATATTATCTGACCAGAGTGCAATGAAAATGGAAATAAATGACAACAGAAACCACAAGAACCCAAGACATACACGGAAATTAAACAGCACTCTTCTCAAAAACCAGTAGGTGACAGATGAAATTAAGCAAGAAATTAAATAATATCTTGAATTTAATGAAAATTCAAACAGAACCTACAGGAATTTATGGGAAGCAATGAACGCAGTTCCTACAGGGAAATTTATAGCTCTAAACTCACACATTAAGAAAACAGAAGGGGAACAAATAAATACTCTCCTGAAGCACCTCAATTAACTGGAAATAGGATAGCAAACAAAATTCAAAGCCCAGAGATATGAGGAAATTGTAAACATTAGAGCAGAAATAAATTCAGTTCCAACAAAGAAAACAACACAAAGAATTAATGAATAAAAAGCTGGTTCTTTGAAAGATTAAATAAAATTGATAAGTCCTTAGCAAACCTCATCAAAAAGATGAAAAAAAAAAAAAAAAAAAACCTCAAATTCTAGCAATAAGGAATGAAAAGGGTGAAATTCCTACAGACACAGCAGAGGTTCAAAGGATCATAAATAACCAGTTTGAGAATCTTTACTCTCACAGAATTGAAGTCACAGATGAAATCGACAGATTCCTAGAAAAGTACAAATTACCAAAACTGAAGCAAGAAGATATAACAACTCTCAATAACCCAATACCAGCCAATGAAATACGACATGTAATAAAAAGCCTCCCCACAAAAAAAGTCCGGGTCCTGATGGATTCACTACTGAATTCTACAAGAAATTTATAGAAGACTTAATCCCAACACTCCTCAAACTTTTTAATGAAATTGAAAAGGAAGCAGTCCTTCCAAAATCATTCCTAGAGGCAAATATTATACTGGTACCAAAACCAGAGAGAGATGCAACTAAAAAAGAAAACTACAGGCCAGTTTTTCTGATGAACATAGATGCAAAAATCCTCAATAAAATCCTTCCCGATAGAATACAACTAATTATCAAGAACATTATACACCATGACCAAGAAGGATTCATTCCAGGGATGCAAGGATGGTTCAACATAAACAAATCTACAAATACAATGCACTATACCAATAGAGCCAAAGCCAAAAATCACATGATTGTCTCAATTGATGCTGAAAAGGCATTTGACAAAGTCCCACACTCATTCATGTTCAAAGTCCTACAGAAAATTGGACTAGACGTCCTGCCTCTACCTCAACCTGGTAAAAGCAATCTACAACACAACAGCTAACATAATTCTAAACGGGGAAAAACTGAAGTCTTTTACACAAATCTGGTACAAGACAAGGATGTCCTCTATCACAACACCTCTTCAATATAGTTCTGGAATCATTAGGTACAGCCATTAGACAAGAGAGAGAAATAAAAGGAATAAGAATAGGTAAAGAAGAAGTAAAACTTTCACTATTTGCAGATGGCATGATAATCTACTTGGAAAACCCAAAGAACTCCACTAAGAAGCTACTAGAATTAATACACAAATTCAGTAGCATAGTAGGTTACAAAGTCAACACACAAAAGTCAGTGCCATTCCTCTACACAGATAACAAACACACTGTGAGAAATTAGGGAAGCAGTACCTTTTATGATAGCACTAAAGAAAATTAAATACTTAGGGATTAACCTAACTAAAGAAATAAAAGACCTTTTCAATGAAAACTATTGTACTCTGAAAAAAGAGATCCTAGAAGATTTCAGAAAATGGAAAGATATTCCCTGCTCCTGGACAGGAAGAACCAACATTGTTAAAATGGCAACACTCCCTAAATTGTTATACAGATTTAATGCAATTCCTATCCAAATACCATTAACATACCTCACAGAACTAGAGAAGTCATTCCTAAAATTTATTTGGAGCCAAAAGAGGCCCAGAATTTCAAAGACAATTGTGGGCAACAAAGGTATGGCAGGAGGCATTACAATTCTTGACCTAAGGTTATACTACAAAGCTACAGTAATAAAACTCAGCATAGTATTGTCAAAAGAATAGACCTGATGATCAGTGGAATAGATTAGAGGATGCAGAAGCAAATACAAACACACTCAACCACCTCATTTTTGACAAAGGGGCCCAATACATTTATGGGAAGAAAGATAAACTCTTTAACAAATGATGCTGGAAAAACTGGCTCTCTACATGTGGAAAACTAAAATGACCCTGGTCTATTACCATGAACTACACTAAAGTTGAAATGGATTAAAGATCTAAATATTAAAAGAGAAACATTAAATCTCCTGGAAGAGAAAGTGGGAGGATATCTTGAAGACATCGGAGTAGGCAATAAGTTTAGGGACAGAAATCAAATTGCACGTTTAACACTTTAAAGCATCAGCAAATGGGACCTCCTCTGGCTAAGAAGTTTCTGCACATCAAAGGAAATTACCAAGAGAGTGAAAAGATGACCCACAAATTTTGAAAAGATTTTAACTAATAAGTATTCAGACAAAGGTCTTCTATCTAGAATCTACAAAGAACTAAAAACCTTTAGGTTTCCAAAATTCAAAGATCCAATCCAGAAATGGGCATCTGAGATGAACACACATTTCTCAGAGAAAGAAATGCAGCAAGCCTACAAATACATGAAGAAATGCTCCACATCACTAGCCATTCGTGAAATGCAAATCAAAACAACAATTAGATACCACCTCACCCCAGAAAGAATAGCTATCATATAGAAGTCAACCAGCAACAAATGCTGGAGAGGCTGTGGGGAAAAAGGAACCCTTCTTCACTGCTGGTGGGAATGCAGATTGGTGCAACCATTATGGAAAGCAGTGCGGAAGATCCTTACAAAACTAGAATTGGAAGTTCCGTTCAATCCAGCTATGCCCCTACTGGGAATTTTCCCAGAAGAACTGAAAACATCATACCATAGCGATATCTGTGAACTTATGTTTATAGCAGCCCAATTTGTAATAGTCAAATCTTGGAAACAACCAAAATGCCCATCATTTGAAGAATGGTTGAAAAAAATATGGTATTTGTATACAATGGAATATCACTCAGCTATGAAGAATGATAAGTTTGAAGATTTCATATATAATTGGATGTATATTGAAAATATACTTCTAAGTGTAATAAACCAGACCTACATGTGTAAATATCATATAGTGTCCCTAATATAAGAACTTTTTTTTTTGGTCTTTTTGAGACAGGGTCTCGCTATGCAGTTCAGGCTGGCCTTGAGCTCACTTTTCTAGCCCAGGCTGGTCTTGAACTCGCACCGATCCTCCTGCCTCAGCCTCCCGAGTGCTGGGATTACAGGTGTGCGCCACCACGCCCGGCTCTCTAATATAAGAACTTTAAAGAAGAAAATAAAAACTCAAGGTCATAACACAGCTCAATGTGTTACAGATTAAACAACGAAGTGACTGGAAGCAGATAAAAGAGCAAACATATCAGGAACAAAAACATTCACTTATGTACACAGGATGAATAAAATATTGGTCCTAAGAACCTTCAAAAGGTTCATCACACTGATCATAGCACCATGTTATACTAAAACTATGCTTGAAATTCATGTCACTGTCATCTTTTTGATGTGTACTGCTGCCAATTTAAATTCAGTTACTGTTATACTCTCTCAATAGTATTAGTTGAAAGTAAGCGACTGGGCCAAGTATCATAGGCTGGACGAGATATAATTTTGTATTTCCTTGACTTTCCAAATATCTGTAAAAATTGTGTAACTGCTTATATCACATTCTATGGAGAGTTATTAGAATATAAATGACTGCCAGAAAATATTAATTCCAAGCTAAGTCAAAGATGTTTGATATTCAGAAAGCCGGTGATGATAAGCTCCATTACCTATGTTATACAGTAATAGTATCATGAAGCTTCTCTGCTGGAGGGTTGAGAATGTAAGTTAACAGACCAAAAATTGGAGAAAAAGAAGGATAGCCAATATTTTGGCTGTAAGGATAGCCAATATTTTGGCCCTAGCCCTTCAAGGTCAATAAGGACTCAGGACATAAGAGAACCTGTGCTGTAATATTCTATAAGTCAGAGGTTTCTCAAATTTTGTAGTCAAGGAGATTATTAGACCTCAGAGAAAAGAGATAAATGAACTATAGTGTGTCTAAGGAGAGTCACTCAGAGAGGAACATTCTCTCATTCTTTCAGAGAAAGCACACTAGCCAATCAATGGCTGTGACTCCTCCTGAAGGCTGACACTGACAACAGTTCTACAAAGCACTGTATATGGTTCCAAAGTTAATCTTGAGGGAATTTGACCTTGGAAGATACAAAAGATAATGTTTTGTTATACAGGTCTTTCTTTGACTTGCCCTTGATCACTCAGCAGAAAAGCTTAATCACAATGCATGAAACGGAGAGCTAGATTGGTGAGATGAACTGTAGGAGGCTTGGATCAGTAGCCTCCAACGTTGCAAGTTTCACTGGTGGCCCACTGCAATTGTGGAACATTGGACTGTGTATGCATCTACTTCTTATTTCAAAGCATTTATTTTTTTCTTTCCTCAGCAACATCAATAGGAATGTGGGTCATGCACACACACTGTGCTCTGAATAACTACTGTGAGGACAATGTGCAGTGTGTCCACTGTTAAAAATAAATTAATGTTTATGGAAAGTGTTAATGTTTAATTGTTTGATGAATCTTATACACCGATATCGATTAATCTAAACTGATCCAATGATAAAAATATGTAATAGAACCATTCTTAAATTTTTCTGATTTTAAAATTCTGTACTATATGTAAATAAATAAATAGATAAATAAATAAATAAATAAATAAATAAATTTTTAATAAAAAAAGAAAATTTAGCAAGATGGGAGAAGCAAAAAAAATGATAAAGAACAGAGTTTGGGCTTTGAAATGAAAAGACGGATAGTGAGATGACAAAGTAAGCAAAAGCAAAGAGAAATGAAGGAGAACAAAAAGGCTGGTGAGGAAGAAACGAAGCTTCCCACTTATCTCCCAAGGAGCACTGGACTGGGGCACTTTTTTCAGTGCAGGGTCTGTCAGTTTTTCCAAACACTCAAAGCTTCCTATGTCTTCTTGGGGTACACAACAGTCATGAGCTGTGCCAATAAAATTTTCAGTTCCCTTAAGAAATTGCGACACCCTGGAAAGGAAAGGAAAGGAAAGGAAAGGAAAGGAAAGGAAAGGAAAGGAAAGGAAAGGAAAGGAAAGGAAAGGAAAGGAAAGGAAAGG
>PVJA010032824.1:0-23486 GCA_004027025.1 Myocastor coypus
TCCCTTTTTAACTTTTTAATCTGTGCTTTTCTAGAAGTTAATCTGTTCTTTTGCCACATTACAGCAAGTGGACTGACCTGTTAAATTCCTACTGCACAGGCTTGTTGTAACTGTCTAATAATAATAGCTCACATTTATTGCATGCCTGTTCTGCGCCACTCAGCTTTCTAAGCATGTGGGAATAGTGAAATATTTAATCAACTCTTTAAGAGATAGCGTTATCACTTTACATGGGTGGAGTCTGAGGCATAGAGGGTTACTGCAGCCCACCCAAGGCCACAGCGCTAGTTAGCTGAGGAGATGGGGTCTGAACTCAAAAAGCTGGGAGCTTGGGTCTGCGCCCTGTGTACCAGAGGGTTCCGTAGCATCCTCTCGCGTTGTGATTCCTTGTTGGCTGTTGCTCTTCTTATTAGACAGGTGAGGGAGGAATGCACTGAGCCCGTGGGCAGATTAAGTTACAGATCACAGTGTTGTCAAGAATGAGGTGTCGGGGCCTTGTGAGAGCGGTTGGTTTTGCAGTTAGAAGGAAACAGCTGTTTCTAAGTTTGAGACAGAGCTGAGAGATTGGGCAGGGACGGGGAAGGACATTTTCTGGGTGGAGTTTTGCTCTCTGCTAAGAGGGATTGCTCGCCGCGGGCTTGAGTCACATGGCTTCTTTTCTTCCTAGTGCAGTTTTATTTGGAGACCCTATCTTTAAGCCACAACTGAGCCCCAGCTACGGCAGCATGGCTGTCAGAGGAATTTAGCAGACTGCCAAGGGTAGTGAGTTCTTGAGGCAGAAAAGACAAGGTGAAGGCCGGGGGAGGGGGGGGATTTTTAGTGGCGTTTCAGTGAAGAGCTTACGGGGGTGAGCCGTGCAGCGGCCCATGTTCACTGCAGAGTGGGTTGGCAATGCGAGTGACTTTTTCCTTTCTCATTTAATAAGAAAATGCATCGTCCTATCAACTTCCATCCTGAAAAATTGAAAGAAAGAGGAGCGAGCGAGATGGCTTTTGACTGAAGCTTGAGCCGCCCCCTGTGCTGGCCTCTTGGGGCCTGGGTGGTTCATACCAGGGGTGAGGTCCCTCCCAGGCCTTTGGGAAGGGCACCTAAGCTTCCTGTCACTGCCACCTCAGTCCTGCTCATCCTGGTGAGCTTCTGGGACCTTAGGCCTCAAAGAGAAATAAATATAGGGCGTGTCATTCAAAGAAGAGCACTAGTGAAATTCACACACAGCAAGGGTCATTTGAAAGACATCCCCTAAACAGAAAATTCATTCCCTAAAACAGAAGATTGAAAAAGCAGCTTTTGACCTTCTGGGATGAGAAATAGCCTCCCCTACCCAGTCTGTGAAGGTGGTAGGGTCAGCTCTGTACCAGGATGGATCCCTGGATTTATTTGGGGACATCTTATTTCCTTCTAGTACTCCAGCTGGGAGCTGTCAGATGTGAATGTGCCACACCCACCTGGCCACTTCTCTGATTGGCTGGGAGGCTGGGCAGCACATCTTTTCCTGGGCTGTGTACCGGGACCCTTCTGGGAACCAGTGACTCCAGGGACTCAAGGCCAGACTCCCTGCCAGGGAGGATGGGGTGCACGAGAACTCTCAGAACAGCTCAGCTCCCCAAGCCCACCATTAACAGAGCAGTTGCATGTTCAGACTGGCTTTTTAAATTTTGTTCTGTACCTGGGATTGAACTTGGAATCTTGTACTTTCCAGGCAAGGCGCTTGAGCCACTGAGTTATCTCCCCAGCCCTAGACTGGCTTTCTTTCTTTCTTTCTTTCTTTCTCTCTTTTTCTTTTTTTGTCTTTTTGAGATTTGAGACAGGATCTCACTATGCAGTTCAGGCTGGCCTTGAGCTCACTTTTATAGCCCAGGTTGGTTTCGAACTCACACCGATCCTCCTTCCTCAATCTCCCAAGAGCTGGGATTACAGGTGTGCACCACCATACCTGGCCCTAGACTGGCTTTCTGATCACACATTTCCAAAAGTATTTTTCTTTATTCTTCCTCCTGTTTTTCATCTTTTTTTGTGATACAGTCGCTTGAACCAAGATCTTTTGCACTGAGCTACATCTCCATAGCTATATCTCTAGTCTTCTATTTTTTGTTTTGAGACAGGGTCCTGCTAAGTGCCCCAGGCTGGGCCCAAGCTCACTATCTTTCTGCCTCAGCCACCCCAGGATGCTGGGATTACAGGCACGGGCCAAAATGCCCAGCTAATGTTTGCTTTCCTTGTCAGGACCCCTGTGTCCCCATTTGTGTTCCTCCTGTCCCCAACTATCAGCAGCAGCTACTGTTAACAGCTTCCACTTGCAAACAGACTTACTCTGTGCCAAACATTTTATCTGTGCAAGTTCATTTAATTTAGGGTTCCTCTTATCAACCGTTGGAGCCAGGCATTTTTGTCATTTAGGACGTGAGAACAGAGGCTGAGGGTAAAGTAACTTGCCTAAGTAACACACCCACTTAGGGGATAGCATTCATTTGGCTTCATCTTTTATTGAGATACATTTCAAGCATACAAAAGTGGAAAGTCGGGACCTGGAAGGATGGCTCAGTGGTCTAAAGCGCCTGCTTAGGAAAGCTTAGGCAGCTTCAGGGACTGCAGTTCGATCCCCAGCACCACATGCTGCACCAGCCCTGTCCTCATGGCAGGCTGAGCCAGCCATAAAAATAAACAAATAAAAACAAACAAACAAAAGTTCTGAAACAAGAAAAAAAAAAAAAAAAAGTGGAAAGTCTTAAGGGCCCGGCCAAATAGCTCAGCGGATTAAAGTGCCTACAAGCAGGTGCAGGGGCTAGGGGTTCAATCTCCTGGCCTGCTATGCTGGCCACACAGTCGGGGTGTGCTGAAAGGGCAATTGAGACTGGGCATGGTGGTGCATGCCTGTAATCCCAGCTCTTAGGAGGCTATAAACATGTAGATCTCTACAAGTCTGATCTAGAAGTGAGACCCTGAACACCCTGTAGACACTACCCCCCCCACCCCGCGCAAAATAGTGGAAAGTCTTAAAGTAATAAATTCCCACAGACTCATCACTGAGCTTCTTCAATCTGTAGGAGAAGTCCTGGCCGATGGACACCTTTGGGTGAACTGGGAGAAGGTGCGTTTCCTTGAGCGTCCACTGCCTGCTAAGTGGGGAGCTCTGGATATGCACTTTGCTCAGCGAACAGCCTGTATAACTGTACACAGCCACCGTGCCTGCCAGACTTTCTGCTCCTCAACTTGCTTTTGGCATAAAGGAGACTAGCCAACAGCTGGCAGAGTGATGCTCTCTCCTGTCCCCAGCAAGGTGGAGTGAAGAAGGACAGTCCAGAAGCCGAGGACTTTCCCGGTTAGAATTAAGCCGGAGGAGGATTCCCAGGGGGCGTTACTTGTGGCGCAGAGAAGGCAGGTGAGCTGTGTCTTCAGCTGCACCTGTGTGCTACCTCCTCTCCTGATGACCCCGCCTCCTCGATGCCTTCCCCATTCTGTGCCAGGGCACGGGAAGTGAGTGTCTGTGCTCATTGCTGCTCTGAGGTGGGCAGGAGAGTTGCTGGTGGAGCTGAGGGTGTGAAAGCTTGCTGTGAGCTCACTCTCCTTCTCGGTGTCCCAGGGATACATTGCCCTTTACTCCTGGTGGCCCAGGCTGGCTGGGGGCTCCCATTAGCCAGGAGCTGTGTGTGAGGTTTTGTGTCCATAGAGTGGTTATTTTTAGTCCCAGGGGAGGCCTGCTGGCCAACAGATGGGGACTTTCTTCAGGGAAGCTATTATTTGTTTGAGACAGCATCTTACTGTAGTTGAGTCTGACCTTGAACTCAATATATAGCCCAGGGGGCCCGGCGGGATGGCTCAGTGGTCTAAAGCACCTGCTTGGGAAAGCTTGGATGGCTTCAGTGACCTGGTTTGATCCCCGGCACCACATGCTGCACCAGCCCCGCCCTCGGGATGGGCTGAGCCGGCCATAAAAATGAGTGAATAGACAAAGCTTCTGAAACAAGAGAAAAAAAAAAAAAAAAAAAAAAAAAAAAAAAAAAAAAAAAATATATATATATATATATATATATATATATATATATATATATATATAGCCCAGGATGGCCTTGAACTTGAAGTGATCCTGCTGGCTCAGCCTCCCATGTGCTGGAATTACAGGTGTGTGCCACTGTGCCTGGCATTTGTTTTTCATTACTATGCCCTTAGTGGTACCTTTATAGCATGTGGAACTGGTAGTTGTTAAGCAGACTGGTGTTAGACAGCTGAATTCAGCATCCTGCAGATGGAACACTGTGCTAAAGGGTCCAGGTTGGGTAATTTGGAGGCTTCAGCCAGGACAGCTAGCACGTGCTATGGAGAGACCAAATCCCGAGGTCCAGGGGCTACCCACTGTCTGGGTTTGTTTCCAGCTTGTGGAAAGTTATGTGGCTTCAGCATCTCTCTTCCATCTGTGGTGGCTCTGTGAGGAGCATTCTGCCTTCCCTGTAACTGCAGGAGGGGAGAGAGGTGGAGAGAACATCTGGACCTCAACTCTCTTGATGAGGCGCCGACACCTGTCATTTGCCTTCTCATTTCCCTGGGCCAGAGCTAGTCATGTGACATGGGCCTCACTGCAAGGGGTGCTGGGAAAGGCAGAAAATCAAAGGAGTTCATGGCTTATTGTTGGCGTGGTCTGCTGTAGCTCTCTGGTTTGACCCATTCAAAAGAGGCACATTTGTTACTTCTTTAGTCCCAGGAGGGAGGCCGGAAGGGCTGCTAAGGAGTCTTTGAAAGCACAGCCTCATGTTGAGCTATGTCCCCAGACCCCCATTCTTTTTGTTTTGTTTTGTTTTAATGTTGAAACAGGGCCCTTGGGAGGCTGAGGCAGGACAATTGCTGTGAGCTTGAAGCTAGCCTGGGCTATATAGTGAGTTCAAGGCCAGCTTAAACTGTATAGTGAAACTCTGCCTTAAAAAAAAAAAAGCAAAAGGAAAGAAAGAAAAGAGCCTTTCTTGTTCCCTGGCCATCTTGGTAGCTATTCCTGGTCGAGGGCCACCCGCATCTAAGGCAGGAAGATGGTAGTCACAAAGAAGATGAAAAAATTTATGGAGTCCATCAACTCTAGGCTCCAACTTGTTATGAAAAGTAGAAAGTATGTGTTGAGGTGCAAGCAGACTCTGAAGATGATCAGACCCTAGGGGCCCGGCAGGATGGCTCAGTGGTCTAAAGCGCCTGCTTAGGAAAGCTTAGGCGGCTGCAGGGACCGCGGTTTGATCCCCAGCACCACATGCTACACCAGCCCTGCCCTCAGGGCAGGCTGAGCTGGCCATAAAAGTAAATAAATAAACAAACAAAAGTTCTGAAACAAGAAAAAAAAAATTTAAAAATTAAAAAAAAAAAAAGATGATCAGACCCGGCGAAGCAAAATTGATTATCCTTGCCAACAACAGCCTTGAGGAAATCTGAAGTAGAGTACTGTGCACAGCATGCAGAAAATACTACAGAGTGTGCATGCTGGCAATCTTTTTTTTTTTGTCTTTTTGAGATAGGGTCTTGCTATGCAGTTCAGGATGTCCTTGAGGTCATTTTTGTAGCCCAGGCTGGTCTCAAACTCACATCATCCTTCTGCCTCAGCCTCCCAAGCCCTGGGATTACAGGTGTGTGCCACCAGACCTGGCTCCATTTTTTTTTAAACTTTATGTTATGGCTGGCTCAGCCTGCCCTGGGGGAGGGGCTGGTGCAGCATGTGGTGCTGAGGATCGAACTTTGGTCCCTACAGTTGCCTATGCAGGCGCTTTAGACCACTGAGCCATCTCGCCAGCTCCGACACACTGGCAATCATTGATCCAGGTGATTCTGATATCATTAGAAGCATGCTGGAACAGACTGGTGAAAAATAAGCCAAGCAGAATTTTTCGTTAATAAAACCTGCCAGAGCTTGAAAAGAAAGAAAGAAAGAAAGATGTAATCCCAGCACTCGGGAGGCTGAGGAAGGAGGATCGGTGAGAGTTCGAGACCAGCCTGGGCTACAAAACTGAGCTCAAGGCCAGCCTGAACTGTACAGCGAGACCCTGTCTCAAAAAGACAAAAAAGAAAAAAAAAAAAAAGAAAGAAAGAAAGAAAGAAAGAAAGAAAGAAAGGAAAAAGAAATTTGAGACAGGATGTTGCTAAGTGGCCCAGGCTGGGCTTGAACTTATGATCCTCTTGCCTCAGCCTCCCAGAGGGCTAGAAATGCACCACTAGCTTGGGTGGGATTTATAACCCCTCTGTAATAACGTGCTGGTTATAAGATGGCCATTTATTCACTTCACCTCTGATTCCTTTATCTGTACAAAGGAGAAAGCAAGACCATCTTGATTCAGACTACGGAGTCCAAGGAACAGAAACCAGCTTGAGCTATTTGAAGCCACAGGAAAACCGAAGCCGCAAGGCCAGGTAACACAGCTGGCTCCCCTAGTGCTTGACGCCAGGGCAGCTGCTCTCTGAACCTCTGTTTGGGGATCCCCCAGGATGCCGCTGCTACTGTGGCCATGTGTCAGATGCCATGATCCCTTGGCCCCCACATATACCCATCTTCCTCTTTTTAGTAACCAGTAGAGACCAGATAGTGTCTGAACCTTGCTTTGACTTTCTGGGAAGGCCTTCCACTGTGAAAGAGAGTGGTGCGGGGGCGTGGGAGTGGTGGAGGAGGTCCTCGAGGAAGGGATGAGTGGGTCAGAAACCTCAGAAATGAGTGTGCTTTCCTGGTCCACACGGGTTGTCGGCTCGGTTGGATAGTATTTGTGAGAGAGCTCTGAGCGCCGAAAGATTCAGAGCAGTGTGAACTGATTTGCTGGTGTGAGTAGGGGTTGCCCTGCAGAGAGGTGGGAGGGCTAAGGAGAAGACCGGAAAGCCTTGGTGGTTGGCAAGGGAGCTAGCTGTGTGTTGGCAGGTCAGGATTGAGACTCTGAGGAGGTGCTCAGGGCCAGCCTGGCCACTGCCAGGGTTAAGCCAGGTTTACAGGCTGTTAGTCCATAACATAGTGAAAGAGAACGTCAACGGGGCTCTCTCAACTGCGCAAATACTGTTGCTTCTGCACTGGAAACTGTGTGGTGTGGAAAGGATACTAGCCTGGATTTAGCACTTTGGTCCCTGTCCTCACCTGACTGTATGCCTGAGAGCAGGTCCCCTTACTTCGCAGGTCCGCTTACATCTTCTGCTCTTTGAAGATGGTGCGTGCAGTAGTGGTCTGCATAGCTGGGATTGAAGACAGGGGGTCTGGAGCGAGAGAACTTTATTTGTTCCTGTTGTGCTTGATTCAGTTTATTGTTTAGAGTAAAGGACTGGCTATGTAGCCCACATTGGCCTTGAATTCGTGGCGATCATCCTGTCTCAGCCTCCTGAGTGCTGGGATGACAGGCAGGTACCACCATGCCTGGAAAAACAGCCTCATTTGAATCCTTATTCTTTACTTGCTAGCTGTGTGACCTGGGCAGGTTTCCTAAACTCCCTAAGTCTGTCTGCTCCCCTTCCTCCTAGGGGTAGTGTGAAGATTACAGTAGAAAAATAACTGCTGGGTTGGGCCCAGCAGGATGGCTCAGTGGTCTAAAGCGCCTGCTTAGGAAAGCTTAGGTGGCTGTAGAGACCATGGTTTGATCCCTGTCACCACATGCTGCGCCAGCTCTGCCCTCAGGGCAGGCTGAGCCGGCCATAAAAATAAATAAATGCACAAACAAAAGTTCTGAAACAAGAAAAAAAATTTTCATTAAGAAAAAGAAGAGAAAGGGAGCTGGGGAGATGGCTCCGAGGCACAAGTGCCTGCTGGGCAAGTGCAAGGTCGTGAGTTTGAACCCCGGTCCCACAAAAAAAGAAAGAAAGAAAAAAAGAAAAATAACTGCTGTTATGGATAGAAACCAAAGCTGGGCCAGGTGATGGTCAGGTGCAGGCAGGTCTGTCACATAACCAGCCTGGTGTGGCACAGGAGAAAAGAGTCTAGGCAGCTGGAAGAGGATCCAGAAGGAACGGGGAGGGGGCCCAACCTCACCCAGCCAGAGGCTCAGGTCCTCCTGTGGATCCAGCCCCAGGGCAGCAGGACAGGGGAACCTTCCTCTCTGCTCTTGCCTCTGTCTGCTTTTCTGCCACCTAGCTGGGGCTCGGGACACTTAAATCTCTAAGGTGACTCTGCAGAATCCTGGATGCTGGAGCTATAAGCAGGTCTCAGGTTTGAGATTTGAGTGCTTTCCATCCCGCAGAGCTCAGATTGTAAAAAAAAAAAAAAAAGAAGAAGAAGAAGAAGAAGAAACCATTGTGACCACAGAGCAATGTGAGGGTTGAATTATTCAGAGCCTTGGCTGGCTCCCCTCAGCCTTCTCCAGCAGGAACTGAGGCCCGTGGGGGAAGGGAGGGCCTCTCTTTCCCTCCCCATTGCTACCAGTATTCAGGAGCCCAGGAGCTCACACTGCCAAACCAGTGTGCTGCCTTCGTCCCTGAGCCTGGAGGTCCCTGACATTTCCTGTGGGCCGGAGCCCCTCCCTCGTCGTCTCCCTCTTGTCCTCCTGGGCTCAGGACACAGTGAGGATAAATTACATGAATAAGTCATTCCCATTAGCAGCCTGGCCAGAGCCAGTCCCTAGCCTCAGAGGCAGGGCAGTTCCCGGGAACATGGGTGTGGGCCTAGCCAGCATCTCTTCCCCAGCAAAGCCACTCCAGCAGCCCGGCCTTTCTCTCCCGGGCTTTCAGGGAGGTGGTCCTTGGCCTTCTTCAGGAGGCCCCTTAATTTCATTTCTTCCAGAGTTATGCTTTCAGCCTGAGAGGCTCAGCGTTTCCCTGCAGCAGTAGGAGCCGAGGACAGGAATGGTTTTGGGTCAGTAGGGCTTCTGTGGGGCCACCCCAAAGTGGGGTGCCTGCATACTGGTCTCTGGCTGGGTCTGCCTAGGCTTGGCTGGCAAAGGTGGACGGTGGCCATGGCAACCCTTGGCCACGGGCAGCTGGGGTAAACACAGGCTTTCAAAGGGGGCCTTGTTCCCTGTGGGAGCCCTTCAGTTCCAGCCTGCTGGGGCCTTTCAGACCTGGGGAGGAGGGGGAGGGCCATGGGGACCTGGCTGGCTTGCCTGAGAGGAAATGTCCTGCCTGCTTTCTCCTTTCGCCCTGGCCCCAGCATATTTCCTGGAGGCCCCAGTTTCCAGAGCTCCTGCTTGTGGAGAATGAAAAGAAGGGTAAGCACCTGGCCAGTGTTCAGTCTCTAGGCAACAGGCAGAGAGAGCGTGTGTACTTGGGGGGAGGCCATCTCGGAGTGGAAGGCCTCACTGCCCTACACTGATTTGAGTAAGCTAGTCAGGGCCACCTGGCGTAGATCTGGAAGGACTGCTCCTCCTTTTGGCACTGAATATCAACAAGTAACATCTCAGGGTGCACATTAAACCATTCACTAAGGGGAAGGTGACCACAATGGTAATTTACATTCCTATGGATTAGCCCGTGAATTTTAGTGAAGAGACACTAAAATGCAGTCACTTGGGTAGTCTTTGCTGTCTTGGGGGGCTCCAGGGGGAAGGGGAGCTTGAGCCCTGGGTTTCCCTCTGCATTTTTTTAAAAAGATGTTTTATTTATTTATTTTTCTTGTTTCAGAACTTTTGTTTATTTATTTATTTTTATGGCCGGCTCAGCCCTGAGGGCAGGGCTGGCACAGCATGTGGTGCCAGGGATCAAACAGTGGTCCCCAGCCGCCCAACCTTTCCTAAGCAGGTGCTTTAGACCACTGAGCCATCCTGCCAGGCCCTGCATTTTGTTTTTACACCTCAGCACCTCTCCACTCCAAGCATAGGAATCCGGGAGAATGGTCTGCCCCTCTCCCTGAGCAATAGGGTGGGAATGAGCTGGTCTGACTGTTGGAGGAAGATTGGCCCACACTGCTGCTTTTTCAGGGAGACCATGGTCCATGTCCAGGCACCCTCCCTTGCCGCTGCAGCTCTTGTGTTTTGGCAGAAGGGGCCCTGGGGACTGAACCCAGGGTCTTTGCTCTAATCTGTACTGTCCCAGCTCCTTTTTTGTTTCTTTTTCTTTTGAAATAGGGCATCACTAGGTTTTTAAATTGCCCAGGCTGGACTTGAACTTAAGGTCCCCTACACAGCCTCCCAGAGGCCTGGGGATTATGGGCACATGCCACCTGTAGGACTTGCGTACCTTTTTTTTTAGCCTTGTTTGAAGGTGTGGTGGGCAGGCACAGCCTCAGATGGAGGTAGGGTAAAAGGCAGGGAGGCAGATGTGATCACATCTATGAGCACTGGCCTGGCTTCTCTTTCAGGCCTTCAGGTGCTCCTGGACTCCTTGAGGAGTGTGTGCGTGCGTGCATGTGTGTGTGCATGCGTGTGTGTGTGCATGCATGCGTGTGTGTGTGTGTGTGTGTGTGTGTGTGTGTGACTCAGCCTTCACAAGCAGGGCCAGGAAGGAGCTGATCTCAGCCTGTTTTCACTTGTAACAAAGTCACCATCAGCAGAAGGAAAGAACACCTAGTCTGAGAGAGTGGATTTCCCTGCCGTGCCCCTGGGTCAGAGGCCCAGAGGTTCACATGCCAGGACTGGAGCCTCTTATTCCTGAGCGAGAGCGTGAAGCCCCTCATCAGTACGCAGACACAGGGTGGTCAGGTTCTCCTGCAGCCCCCACCTCTCTGTTCTCCCCTCCCTTTGTAATTCTTCCACTTGCATGCTGAACGAGGGTGGCTTGGTGCTGAGTGTGTACACACACATACACGTGTGCTGACAAGCAAGCATGCTGAGGATCAAGCAGGGCCTCGTGCGTGCTACACAAGACCCAGTCGGTGCTATTTAAAGCAGCTTTTTCATCTGAAGATGGAGCAGAGGGCACTTATGGATTTTCCAGGCATTCTTGATGAGCTTTTTCTTAAGAGGAGCCTGTGGAGAAAGGGGAAAAAAATCAGATGTGGGTTTGTTTGTTTTTTAATTTTTTTTTCTTGTTTCAGAATTTTCGTTTGCTTATTTATTTTTATGGCCGGCTCAGCCTGCCCTGAGGACACGCCTGGCACAGCATGTGGTGCCGGGGATTGAACCATGATCCCTGCAGCTGCCTAAACTTTCCTAAGCAGGCGCTTTAGACCACTGAGCCATCCTGTCCCCCTATCCCCACTTTTTTTTTTCTTAAGAATTAAAAAAAATTTTTTTTTTCTTGTTTCAGAACTTTTGTTTGTTTATTTATTTATTTTTATGGCCGGCTCAGCCTGCCCTGAAGGCAGGGCTGGCACAGCATGTGGTGAGGGGCATTGAACCGTGGTCCTTGCAAGCCACCCAAGCTTTCCTAAGCAGGCGCTTTAGACCACTGAGCCATCCTGCTGGGCCCATGTTTTTTTTTGTGGGATCAGGGTTCAAACTCACAACCTTGCACTTACCAGGCAGGCACTTGTGCCATGGAGCTATCTCCCCAGCCCCTCAGATGTAGTTCTTGCAACTGGAGGTATTTGGTCTAATGGAAGAACTAACACATTAGAAAACCTTTAGAGGGTATAGAGTGACAGATTTTCCCATTTGCTGGAAGAATCTTAGATCAGACTGAGAGGTCTGACATGTCCCAAGTGGGACATTCAGTGGTTTTCCACCTTGCTGCAGATTAGAATATCGGATTTTGCCTGTGTGGGGCAATGGCCAGGCATGCCTGAGTGTTACGAGTGCCTCCTGGGTTGAGAATTGTCCCTCCAGAACAGGGGATCATACAGAGGGACAGTTCTGCAGACACTGGCAGTGTCTGGATTCCTTTAGAGTGGTCACAGCTGGGAGTGGCAGTGGTATTGGCATTTTGTGGGGAGAGGTCAGGGATGCTATGAAGTAACTTCTAATTTACAGGACATCCCTCAGTGACAACACTTTAGCATGTCAGGACTGCCCAAGGTGGATCAGACCTGCTGAAGATGAGAACTCCGAGAGAAGAAAGGACGTGGGGCTGGGTGGGGCAGGGGGTGGGTGTCTCAGAGAGAGGCACGGTGCCTGCCCATGGCAGGGTTTGGGAATAGGACAGTGTGATTTGATTTATTTTTTTATGAGCAGAATATATTTATTAGAGGAAGGAAAGTTTCTGTCTGAGAATGGAACAGAAGGGGAACCCGAGTGGGTTGTCCCTGTGATTTTTTTTTTCTTTTTCTAAACTTAGTGTGTATGTATTTATTTATGTTATGACCAGCTCAGCCTGCCCTGGGATGGGGCTGGTACAGCATGTGGTGCCGGGGATCGAACTGCAGTCTCTGCGGTTGCCTAAACTTGTCTAAGTAGGTGCTTTAGACTGCTGAACTATATCGCTGGCTCCATGTCCTCATGATTTGATTTTGCAAAGGTGAAAGTTCCATGAGAGTCACCTGAGATCAAGGTGGTTTTTCAGTCCAGTGCTTCCAAGGCCTGGATTTGGGCCATGTGCAAGCATTTTTAATTGGGACACAAAGCCCCTTTATTGTGTTTGCCTTGTGTATCAGTAACTTCAGACGTTTCTTTGTCTCTTTGTTGAGCACTGTCAACCCAAATGCCTGGCACTGCCTCTAGCTGGCATTCTGAGGTCCATGCAGTTATGAAAGCCATGGCTCAAAAACTCACTATCCCAGTCCAGGAAGAGGCGGTGCTCCTGGACTTGATTAATAGCTTCATGACCCTTCTATCATTTATTTCATCTTTAGACTAGCATGAAGGAAGGGTCTTTAGACGCTGTTCCCACGTGGTAGGCCCACCGCCTGATAGCACATGGCATATATAGTTGTTTTATCTATGTTTTTAAATGTGTAGATCTTCTGAATGGATGGATGGATGGATGGATGGATGGATGGATGGATGTGAGTTCTGGGCCTTTTCTTGCAAGCTGCCCCTTTAATTAATCCTTTGGTAATAGAAATTGAGGTTAGGCCTGCACTTTCAGGAATTTCCAGGGACTACAGAAGGTACCCAAGGGTCACCTGCCTGAGTGTCACAGGGTTACCTGAGTGTCACCTGAGGCACAGGAGTTCATTCCCATTTGTTTTATTTATTTATTTATTTTTTCTTGTTTCAGAACCTTTGTTTGTTTATTCACTCATTTTTATGGCCGGCTCAGCCTGCCCCGAGGGCAGGGCTGGCACAGCATGTGGTGCCGGGGATTGAACTGCAGTCCCTGAAGCAACCCAAGCTTTTTCAAGCAGGTGCTTTAGATCACTGAGCCATCCCACTGGGCCCCTTCATTCCCATTTGGAATTGCGCTGCTGTGGCTCTGTCTTGGCCCTACGAAAGACCACTTAACGGTGATGTCTGTGTGGCTGCCTATGTTTCTTCCTCTGAGGCTTCAGTTCTTCATTAGATTTCTTAGCTTTCACCAGGATATCTGAGGATCAGCACCACCACCCCCCCTTTTTTTTGTCTTTTTGAGACAGGGTCTCATCATGCAGCTCAGGCTGGCCTTGAGCTCACTTTTGTAGCCCAGGCTGGTCTCGAACTCCCACTGATCCTCCTGCCTCAGCCTCCCAAGTGCTGGGATTACAGGTATGCGCCACCACGGCCCAGCTTGAGGATCCTTTTTCTAAGCAGTAAAAAGTACTGCCTACATGTGTGAGAGTAGTAATTTTCCCAGAGTGTCAGGGTCAGAGGCCCAGCTACACCTGGCATGTGCGGAGCTGAGGAAATGGGCACAGTCTTCTCGCCATGCCTCCTCCTTATGGGCACGGGTGTGGATCATGTTCCTCTTAGTGTTTGCTCAGCCTTCTGCGAAGCCTGTAGGGTAGAAGGGGTCACAGTGTCTGCACCTAGGATAAAGGGGTGGAGGGTAGGTATCCCGGTCTTGGTCTGCAGTGGAGAGAGGTAAGGGCCACTTGTGAGCCAAGTCTAATGCCAAAGCCCTGTGCAGCCAGCCCTGAATGGCAAGCTGGTGTGGCTGTGGCCCAGCTCCAGCCTCCTGGGCTCCAGCGTGTGCACACAGGCATGGGGAGTCCCAGGCCCCATCAGGGACTTCCTGAGTCTTCTGCATTTTAAGAAGTGGTTCATGTATATGCCACTGGGTTCTGAGAAGGCTTTGGGAGCCCAGGGAACTGAAGGGGTGCTGACGGCTTCATTTGAGCATCTTCTATGTCCCTGGTTTTGCAGAGTGCTTTAGAACAGTGCTTCTCAGGCTATCTGAATTAAAAGGACAATATGTGGGGTGTTTTGTTTTGTCTTTTCATTTGCTCAGGGACCAATGAGCATGACCGGTCTGTGCAAGTCTGACAACATCAGAACTGGCCTGCTGCCTGTTCAGAGAGGCAAGTCTGCTGATCACATGCTTGGATGTGGTGCTGATGCCAGCCTGCAAGGACGGTTTGAAAATCCTTCCCTGGGTGTTTTTTCTGTACTAATCTTGCTAAGGTGCCATAACTAGTCATCTGTGGGTGGTCTGCAGATAATTCTTTTAATGGCCCCAGTCTAGACTCTGTCTTTGGAACTAAATAGATCTGGGTCCGAATCCCCTGCTCCTGTGTACTTGCTCTGTGTTGTTGGGTAGCTGTTAAGCCTCTCAGATCCTTAATTTTGCCATCTCTACGTTGAAGATATAATACCCCTGCTTCATGGAGTCAGAGTGAGGGTTAAATAAGAGCAGGTGGCAGCAGTATCATTATTTGCTGTCTTGGAGAGCCCAGGAATGAGGACAGTGGCCTTGAGTAAGGGGTACGGGATAGCCTTGCTTTTAGGCAGAGAGTGGTCTTTGATATTGTAGCAAAATAGTTTGCAGCAGAGCTTTTCCTCCAGCTGGGTGTGGTGGTGTGAACCTGTAATCCCAGCACTTTGGGAAGGTGTGGCAGGAGGAACACTGTATATTTGAGGCCAGCCTGGGCCACATAATGGACCTCGTCTCCATACAAAGCAAAACAAATGAAAACAAACAAAAAAGAAAGAAAGAAAGAAAGAAAGAAAGAAAGAAAGAAAGAGGGGCTGGGGAGATAGCTCAGTAGAATAAAGGCTTGCCTGGCAAACACAAGGACCTGAGTTCAATCCCCAGTCCCGCAAAGAAAGAAGGAATTTTTCCTTCTTCATTTCTGATAGGTTGAGCATCTGTTAATGAAATGACTCTATGTGAATTCAAGCAAAACCCAGGATCAGAATTGGGACAGTGTCAGAACTTGTTTTTAAGCAGCGGAAAGAAGTAATAAACACAGGGTAGGAAATCCCTTAATCCTCTAGGAGCTGGCTGTTAACACTTTCCCTCCCTCCACCCAGTGCGTTTCCTAATAGCCTCTCCCAAGCAGGCTGGGCGGATTTTCGATGCTAGATTGCCCATGGCGTCCAACTGTCTGTTTGACACCCTTCAAGAGAAAGTCATGCTGCCTCTTGAGAGCAAGGAGATGAAGGAAAATAGTAGAGGGCTCGAAGGTCGATGTTGGGAAGGAGTTTAGCAAAGCATTTTACACTTGGCCGTTGGTTCTTAACCTTCTGCTCACCTCGGACCCCTTTGACAATCTAAGACCATTTTGATGTCTCTCCTCACCCTACCAAATGCACGCAGGTGCGCATGAGCGCACACACACACTAAATTGTGTGTTTGCCCTTGCAGGTGCCCAAAGGCTACAATGTAGAGACAGGAAGCTTGGCGAGGAACCGCTTTCTAGGGGAGATTAAGGTTCCATGCGCAGTCTTAGTGTCAGAGTGTGGGGAGTTGTGCCCTTGCTCAGCTACTTGCTGGCTTGTTGGCCTTGGACATAGTCATTTATTCTCTCTAAGCTGCAGGTTCTCCATCTATGAAGTGCAAAGGAGAATTGCACCTCCTGTTCAGAGTAATGGGAAGGTTGGAAGAGGTAATATGTGCGCTTGTGTTGCATGAATTACTATTGCCTCACCTACAGAATGTCCCCTTGCCCTTTGGAGGAATCCAACCTTGGTGGGAAGGGCTTGGGCTGCCATTGTCACAGAACAGCCGTTTGCGCTGTTTGGTGGATGTGAGGCTCCCCTTTGGATGGGTGGGGGCAGCGCTGGAACATTCCTGGGGACCCTGAGGAGTTAGGGAGGCTTTTTCTAGGAGGGAGACCCAGCTGCCTGTGTGCAGTAGCCCAAATGCTGGTGTTGCTCTTGGCTCCAGACCTGGAGATGCCTGCCTCACTAGCTGGAGAACTTCCTCGGACTAGCACGGCCCGGGGGTAGGGGGAGGAGGGGAAGCTTGGCAGAGAGGAGGAGCTGACATTTTTTTCTTAATTAACTCTGGCTCTTGGGCTTCCAGGGCTTTCAGGCTCTCTGTATCCCCAGCTATTAGAGGGAGTGTTAACTGGGGTCAGGGCAGTGGCAAGGCTTGGGGACTCTCAGGGACAGCGCAGAGGAGGCGGAAGTGCCTCTGGGGCGCCCCAGTGAGTGCTCGGCCTCCTGCTGCCCAGGCCTGCCTGCCCCTCGTTCCCCGCTTTTAACTGAGCTGCTCAGAAACCCTTCGCTGCCCTCCTTAGAGCCTCACGCTCTCAGCTGCGCCGTGAGACTGGCGGGAGGCGAAGGATTCCAAACATTGCCTCCATCGGGCCTTAATTACATTAAGCACAAAGCGGCAGTGCCAGGCCTGCGCTTTGCCGTCGCGGGAACAATTGGCGGTCTGTTCTCACGGCCCGTTTCCCCAGCTGCGCCTCCCTTTCAAGTCGGCCTCATTCCCAGGAACGTGGGGCTCTAACCTCACTGTTTCCCTTGTTTCCTTAGCTTTCGGGGCTCCCTTCCCGGCTCAGGAGGGCTGGCGCAGAGGTAACCTGGGAGCCTGTTTCTCCCTATCCTGAAGCAGCGTTGTCCCACCCTTTTTCAGAGCGTGTGCCTGAGCACCTTGGAAAGATCACGCATGTGTTTATCTGGTTTTGCTTGATTTGTGTATTGTCCCTTCGAAGGGGAAACAAAATGTCCCCAGCTTTTTTAATGACACTGCACAAATCAGAACGATATCCCCATTTGTTTAGAAATTGCTAGAATGTGTGTGTGTGTGTGTGTGATATGGAGGATGGAAACCCGGAGGTGTTCTACCACTGAACTATACTCCTAGTTCGTATGTACTGTTAATTTTTGAGAAAAGGTCTTGCAAAATTGCTCCTGGTAGGATTGAAACTTGAGATCCTCTTGCCTCAGCCTCCTCAGGGCTGAGACTACAGGTGAGCACACTATACCCCGCAGAAATTGCTGGTTTTTAGAAGTGTCATGTCATACATTTCTTGCGGCTCTGCCCTCATGTTGATGGCTTTCAGGGGAGTGAAGGGCTTGGGGGACAGGCCCTGGAGGGTCAACCTCTCGGATCAGTGCTTTCTTCCTGCCTGCCTCCTCAGCTTAGCAAGTGTGACATTTTACTTTCCTCCCTCCTATCTCTGCTGGAATGTATGTCACTGCTCCAGGCCATCCAGAAAGGGCACCTTTGGTGACATTGAGAGGGATCCCTGGAAAACTATTTTCCTCTCCTTAGCTGTCCCTTCTCTGCCTCGGTATAGGACTGGGATGTCCCCTTTTTCCATTCAAAAATCTGCAGAGAAGCACATTCTGTAGCCCTTGCCTTGTCCCAGGGGCTCTGGCCCTCAACACAGGCCTCCTGACCATGTGACAAGGACAGGAAGCTGGATGAGCAAGGGGCCCTCAGCCCCAGGCAGACCCCTATGCCCCCGGGCCAGCCACAGGCAGTGATTACAGGCAGCTGAGCACGAGCTGCTGGGCCTCTGCAGGCAGCCCCCATAATTAGCGTCTTTGGAGACAACTGTGGCGGGTGCCTGGTCTTTAACCCCCTTGCTTCCTCACAAACGCACATGGCTTAGGGACCTGCCATTCTCCCGTACCGAGGAGTCCCCAGGAGGCTCCTGAGCCCCATATGGTGGAGCTTGTCTTCTTTCTATCCCTGTGTTGGGGGTGGCAGCTCAGGCTGGAATCCTGCGTACTGAGGGTCTCTCAGGGACCCTGGACTCCGCAGGGCAGCTGTCTTCTGCCTCTGCCTGGGGCGGAACACCTGATTACCGGTTTCACTTTGATGTCTTTTGCCAAGCTCCTTTTAGAGCACTTGAAAGACAAATGGCTTTTGTTTTGTTCCCTGGAGAGTTTCGGCCCCTTGGGAAGGTGTGCTCATCCACTTGTGACCACAACAGCCCCTGGGCCTCTGGGCTGCAGTGTCCGAGAGAGCTCCTGGCTAGGTTGCCTGCTGGTTTGAAGGAGCAGAGCAGTTCCTCATTCTGCAGCCCCGACCTACTGACTTGGGACAGGGTGTGGTCTTCTTGCCCCTGGGTAGTTTATGTCCCATTCCCAATAAAAATTGATCACTCTGATAACATAAAACGGTTCCTATAGCATTTGGTTGTAGTCCCCATTGCTCTGTTTTTAATTTTTAATTTTTAATTTTTTTTTGTCTTTTTGAGACAGGGTCTCACTATGCAGTTGAGGCTGGTCCTGAGCTCACTTTTGTAGCACAGGCTGGTCTTGAACTCGCACCAATCCTCCTGCCTCAGCCTCCCGAGTGCTGGGATTACAGGCGTGAGCCACCATGCCCGGCTTAATTTTTAGTTTTATTTTTTTCTTGTTTCAGAACTTTTGTTTGTTTATTTATTTATTTTTATGGCTGGCTCAGCCTGCCCTGAGGGCAGGGCTGGCGCAGCTTGTGGTGCTGGGGATGGAACTGCAGTCCCTGCAGCTGCCCAAGCTTTCCTAAACAGGCGCTTTAGACCACTGAACCATCCTGCCCGGCCCTGTTCTGTTCTTTTTCTTTTTTTTTTTTTAATTTTTAAAAAATTTTTATTCTTGTTTCAGAACCTGTTTGTTTATTCACTCATTTCTATGGCCGGCTCAGCCTGCCCCAAGGGCAGGGCTGGCACAGCATGTGGTGCCGGGGATAGAACTGCAGTCCCTGAAGCTGCCCAAGCTTCCCCAAGCAGGCACTTTAGACCACTGAGCCATCCTGCTGGGCCCCCATGGCCCTGTTCTGTTTTTTAAATGTATGTAGATTTTAAAAGTTGATTGTGATCTGATGTCATGCCTTGAATATTTTTGTGTAATATTATATGTATTTATTTTTTGTATTTGGTACAGAGTCTTCATACATGGTGATCCTCCTGTTTCAGTCCCCCTCTCCCTCCCGTGCTGGGATTACAGGTGTGCCACCATGATGCTGGGTCTCAGTGGCTGGCACAGTCTGTGGTGCTAGGGGTCGAACACTGATCACCACGCTTGCCTAAGCAGGTGTTTAATCTGCCAAGCTAGGTCACCAGCTCACTATTTTGGTTTTTTTGAGACACTTTTTTTTCCAGGACCAGGTTTCGAACTCATGACCTTGCACTTGCCAGGCAGGCATTTGTGTCACAGAGCTATCTCCCCAGCCCCTTTGAGACAGAGTTTTGCTGTGTAGTTCAGGTTGGACTTGAATTCATGATGTACCCCAGGCTGGCTTTGAACTTGTGGTGATCTTTTTGCCTCAGCCTCATGAGTGCTGGGATCACAGGCATGTGCCATCTTGCCTGTATATATATGATTTTTAAATGAAATGGTATGGCTTTAAATATTATTTTAAATAGCTGTGAAATATTTCTTTCTTCCATCTTTCATCTCTCCCCCACATCTATGTTGTAAGTCTTGGAACTTCACAGAGAAGGGATCTTAGGAGCCATTGTCTGGGTTCCACCGGTGTAATGTTAATACAGGGCGGGACCCCTGCCTAAAACCCACCTTGCCAAGGTGCTACGAGCAAGGACCAGGCCATGCTATAGGTCTGGACCTGTATGGATCAAAGGTTCCTGGTGAGGCATCTGCAGCTTTCAGCTCTGTGCTCATTGGAGTGGGACACCCTCTGGAGTGCTCTCCGATTGTTCAGGGGCTTCCTGGGGCTTATGCAAGGTGGGGGATGGGGCCCAGGTGCGAGTTGACTTTGGGGGGTCATCAACACCTGAGCTGGGCCCTGTTTCCAAGCTTGGCCTGGTATGGCGGCCTGGGTGCCAGGGACATGCTGATCTCTTTCCGTCTCTGTTCTTGAGCCCTTGGGGTGCTGGCTCTTCCCTGAGATGCTCATCTTTCTCCCTGGATGGTCAGGTATGGTGCACTTTGCAGAGGGCCTGGGCTGCTAGGAACTGTCCAGGGCCAGGGTCTTCCTTAGCTGCCCTCCTTGGAGGATGGATCCCTCCCTTTTCTCTCAGCACTCTTGATTACACTTAATAATCGTAATGATGAAGAGTAATTACAATAAGCCTTGTCCCTTGTTCTTGGAGTTTCCCCTTAGGCACCTGTGAAAACATAAACTGAGTCAATGAGAGATTTGAGTTTTGAGCAGCAGTATAAGCAAGTAGGAAGATTTGGATGGGTTACAACTCCATTCCTAGCTTTGTTCTGTATAGGTCCCCTACTCAAGTTACCTCTTCAGCCCTCATTTCCTCCTCTGTAGAGTAGAAATGGTGGTGTCTGGCTTCCTGCAAAGTTGATGCAGAGGTTAAGTGCAGGTATTTTTGTGAAATGGGCTGGCACACACTTGGTGCCCAATCAGTGTTGCATTTGTTGATGTTCAGGGTCACAAAATGCACTAACCTCAAAGGAGGAGGGGCCGTGCACCCAGATACCTCCCTCTGCATGCTTCCCAGAGCCCCTGAAGCTGTGCCCTGACTGAGCCAGCTCCAGGCAGGAAGCTGTCTTGCTTGGCTGAGCAGAAGAATCTGGCTGCCCAGAGTCGCTATTGTCCTAGGGCCTTCTGGCTGGGACATCCTGTCTGGCCGTGATCTGCACATTGCCCATCCGAGAGAAAGTAACAAGGTCCTTTCCTTTCTGACTTCTCTCTTGCCTGAGCCTCAGAATGCAAGGTGTGGAGACATCAGCAATGTGCTAGCGGCCAACAGGAAGCCAAAGAGTATTCTGGGAACAGGCTTTTTTTTTTTTTTTTTTTGTCTTTTTGAGACAGGGTTTCACTATGCAGTTCAGGTTAGCCTTAAGCTCACTTTTGTAGTCTAGGTTAGTCTCAAACTCACACTAATCCTCCTGCCTCAGCCTCCCAAGTGCTGGGATTACAGGCATGTACCACCATGCCTGGCTAAGGGAACAGGCTTTGATTCGCGTCTCTGCACCCCTGATCTGAGGTCATATGGTTGTCTGTGTCCAGAATGCAGACCACTCTAGCCTGACTGGGCAGAGTGGGACATTTGAGGCTGTGTGGGACATGTTGTACAACCTTTCCAGCTTTTTGTGCACGACCTGAGTTTTGGGTGACTTTCTTCCTGAGGTCACGGACTAGCAGCATCATCTAGTACTACTTAGAAATGGCTTCCCACCAGACCTAATGAGTCAGGCCCTACATCCTGGGAAGACACCTGGAAAGTTCACACGCACGCTATGGGTTGAGAGGCGCTGATTCAGACCGTAGCTCTCAACCACAGGTGCACATTAGAATCTCCTGGAGTGCTTTAAGCAAACAAAACAAAACATAGTGCTTCCCTAAGACCTGCAGCTAGAGCAATGAATCATAGTCACCAAGGATAAGATCTGGGTATTGAGACTAGAAAGAGAAAAAGCAATTCCCCGGGATGACTCCCATGCACAGCTGGACCCAGGAACTGATTAGTCTCGGTCTCAGTGAGGGCAGTCTTGACAGCAGAAATTGCTGTTTGGTGGAGCTTCTGTTATTTGGGGAGAGCTTTATCCAGCCTGCCCTTTGCATTCCAAACCCAGCAGCTCCCTGTCTTCCTAAAAGAGAACTGCAACTTAACAAGGTAAACTGAGTCCTTTCTGCTCCATAGGGAGTGGGCTGGAATTGTGTGCCTCTGAGCTACCTGTTTGTTTGTTTGTTTATTCCATGGCTTGAACCCTGGAGCCTTAGCACTGAGCTACATTTTCAACCCTTTTCTTATTTCTTATTTTGAGATAGGGTCTGGCTAAGCTGGACTTGAGTTTGCCATTGCAGAGTGCTGGGGTTATAGGCCTGTGCCCCTTCTCTGGCTTTCCCCAGGCTTTCTTGGCTGTGAGTACCATCACTGATGCCTCTCAGTGTCCGAACAGGTCTGGTTCTCTGTGGAAAATTGGCTGCGATGCTTTCCTTCCTTGGTTGTAATGATATCTTAGGATCATGCTGCTTTAAGATCGTTCAGTTTGAGGAAATGTACAGTGGCTTTAATTCTTAAATTTATGTCTCTGAGGGGTTGAGGCTGGTGACAGACAAGTTGTAAGCAAGTGACAGAGAAGTCTTAAGGAAAGGGTGCATTTCCAGAAGCCACACAGAAAGCATGGAATTCGGGGACAGACAACCCTACTCAACTCTATGTTAAGCTAACCATATGGGTTGGGTCCCCCAACTCCACTTCCGGCTAGACAAACTAGCAGTAACGACTCTTTCTACTTTTGGAAATCTGAGTTCTAAGGATTCAAAGGTGAGAAAGGAGATATTGGCCCAAATCTGATGAAATTGCAGATCACAAGTCCCAGGCTCTAAGGACAACTGGGTGGCAGTGCTGGGGTCACAGACAAGAGTCACAGAAGGCCACACACAGGGCAGCCACTGTGCCCAGAGTGGCCAGAGGGAGGTCCAGAAATAAAACCTCTTGAGGATCCTCAAGCCTGCTGGGAGATCAGGGGAGAAGGGCAAAGAAAATGGGCTGGACATGGAGAAACAGCTCTTAGTTTGAAGCATTTCCAAGCCTAACTAGTAAGTTCGAATAAGGATTTAAAAACCAGCCTAGGGCTCCCACAGATTCTAAATCCAGGTTACTCTGTATATCTTCCTTATAAAGTCATGGAATATCTGTGTTTAGGGAATGGAATGAATAAGGATAAACGTTTCATTGCTTTTCCTCCCTCTCTTCTTTTCATGAAAACAGTTGGCCCTTGGACTGTACGGCACCCTGCAGCTTTCAAGACCATTTATGCATCTTGCTACCCGGAAGGTCCCCGCACCCACCCTGTGGGGCTGAAGGGGCCATGGGTCACGCTGTCCTGTAGCAGAGGAAGCACAGGTCTATAGATGAGAGCCTTGAGGTTCCACAGCAAATGAGGGGCAGAGCCGGAGCTTGAATCTGGATTTTCCGGCTCTGTTTGATTTCCTGCCACCCACTCCACAGAGGGAACCACTGAGGACGGCTTGGTGTAACTCCTTTTAGCCCTTTCATAAAAAGGCATTCTGCATGTGTTACTGGTGGGTTGTTAGAATCCCTAACCATCTCACCTGCTTTAACTGCCACCTGTGTGTAGGTGCATGGAGAAAGCAAATGTTCTGATATTACCTTCGGGACACTGGTGTGTTAGAGCAGTAATTCTCAAGTCTGGTTGTGTGTGAAGCTGCTGAAATGCAGCTCCTGATTCTATAAGTTTGCATAGGTCCTGGGTTCCTGCTTTGCCAGTGAGTCGATGTAGATGCTGCCACTGGCCGAAGGGTGACTGAGAGCAGGAGGGAGTTCCAGAGTGAGGGCTGTGTCGGCCCGGCAGGATGGCTCAGTGGTCTAAAGTACCTGCTTAGGAAAGCTTAGGCGGCTGCAGGGACTGCAGTTCAATCCCCGGCACCACATGCTGCACCAGCCTTGCCCTCAGGGTAGGCTGAGCGGGCCATAAAAATAAATAAATAAACAAATGAAAGTTCTGAAACAAGAAAAAAAAATAAAAAAATTCTTTTTTTTTTTTTTTTTTTTTTTTTTT